>LKNJ01004099.1:0-35773 GCA_002120245.1 Maccullochella peelii | reverse complement strand
GTGCTCTAGAGGTGGTGCGATGTGTGTATATGGAGTCCAGTGTGGGGAGTTTGCAGCCTATGATCTTTGATGCTCTGGTGATAATTCTGTCCATTTTCTTTGTTGTGTGTTTCCATACAAGACAGTAATCAATTGCGACAGGATGCTCTGGATTATGGCTGTGTAAAATTGGACCAGTAGACCCTGCCTGACTCTGTTTTTTGAGTTGTCTATGAGCTGTCATGTGGAGGAGTAAGGAGCATTGAATAGACAGGAAGGAAATAAAGACGGCTGCTGGAAAGAAAAAGTAGGGTTAAAGGTAGGAAGGAAAAGGAAAGTAGGTAAAGAAGGAAGGAAACACTGAGAGGGAAACAGGAGGACAAAGGAAGGAAGCAATCAACAAAGTAAGGAAAACAAATGGACCAGTAAAAAGGAAATACAGAAGTGAAAGTAAAATCAAAAAGAGTGACTGAGGGAAGGAATGGATGAAGAATTTTAATTTATGATTCTTGACATTTGCAGTACTTTCTCTCTTACCATGTTTATTTTTAAGCACCGAAATACCAAGGCAAATTCTCAGTATGTGAAAACCTATTTGGTAATAAACCTGATTCTGATTCAGAAGAAAAAAGTATCTCAGCAACAGAAGAAAAGAAATAAAGGAAAAGACTAACGGGGATGAGGTAGTAAGAAAAGGCTGAAAGAGGTAAAGAAGGAGGAGGCAAGGAAGGAAGGAGCAACAGGGAAGACAGGAAGGGTGAAATGGATGAGGAAAAGAAAGAGAAGGAAGGAAGACAATAATTATAATCCAATAATATAATATTATTCTGAAATGTGTCATTCTGCACAATGAGTACTTTTGGTTATTTAAGTATATTTTAATGCTAATACTTTCTACTTTTACTGAAGTAAAGTTTTACTTGTTAGCAGAGTCTTTACACTGTGGCACTGCTACTTTTACTAGTAAGTGAAAGATCTGAGCAGGCTCCTTGTTCCGCCTCTGCCTGACAGTGTGGGAGACAACAATCGATCAGTAAAAAGAAAAGTAATGGAGGACTGTGTCATTGACCTGTAGGATCCATGATATTAATATTTTGGGCTCTGGGACTCAATAATAAGACATTAAATAAATCAGAATGATACTCATTATTTACTAATTATATCAAGTGCAGAAGCAGCAACTCACCTCATCTTCCAGCTGTTTCCTCGACTCTATAGTTCTCTAAATATTAGTTAGTTAGGCTGATTTTTGCTGTTGATGCTGCTTTGGGTTCGTTGGCACAATGTCAGTGATGTCCAGCTTCTGCCTCGCTGTAAATGATGTCTGAAACTGAAGTCGGAGCGAACTGTAGGCTAGAGGAGGATAAAGCATAAAGTCTATGGAGATGTTAGAAACGTTATTTTCTTCTTCGTCTTGAAGCTGTAATCTGATGCCCCGCTGAGTGAAAGACTCGAACCCGAGGTGCCACACCTTCCCGTCAAATTGTTCAAGAATCTCAAGCTTGAATGTCACTTCTGTGATTCCAGGTGTGGGTGGAGAGGTTTACCTGGAAGGAGTTCAGGGAAGGGCGGGGTATACATTATCAGGGCTGGCTGTGTCCTGTCTGAGACCATGCTGACAAACCTGTAAGCGTGTTTCAACTGATTCTACGAAGGTAATATTGGTGCAAAACAACCTGTGACAGTTAAATTTGCAGCTGTGGAAAATAGTCATACGTGTGTATCAGTAAATTTGAAGTCACAGAGAAAAATGCTTTACAAAGTTGCACACTCCTCCCACAAGCACAACACAGCAGTTACACCTTCCCGAATCCTTCACTGCAGGTGCACAAAACAGTTTTTGCTTCAGCTGCTGCAGTGAATACGGTGCAAAACACATTGACACACCACACACACACACATTGTTCTGCCAGTTTGTTTTAGCTAACTTGTTTATGTCCTTTCAGTTATGTCTGCATCCTAGTTTAATGTGTGTATCTGCCTTCCTGACCGATCAGGATGTTGTGTTTTGGAGCTGTTGGATGAGCAGATCAGGTTCTGTGTTGGAGCCGGTCAGTATACCTACCTGTGAGATACAGCTGAAACCTGTAAATGAGGTCAACTGTTTAAATTTAGAGAAGAAAGTGGTTGTATATTGTGTCATCCTGTATTTACTTATGTTTCCTATAAATAGGATCCTGATGAAGGCTTGAAAGATTCCTCCTTAACCTTAGTGGTTGCTTGTGCTGCTCTTGGTGGGAATTGTTGGGTCTCTGTACACATAAGGAGTCGGTCTAGACCTGCTCTTTATGACAAAGCGCCCTGAGATAACGTTGTTATGATATGGTGCTATATAAATAAAACTGAATTGAATTGAATTAATCATGTAAGCTAATTGATGTTCTTTTTGTCTATTATTCTTAGTCATGGTGTGCACGGCAGTATATTGATCTATGCTCCGTCCATCCCTTCATCCACCCACTCCCTCACTCCATAAATGGTTAAATGGCTCTTGGATCCTCTTGTTTTAACGTGCACACCAGTTAGAGGCTCTATGGTTCGGTCCCCCTTATGCCAACTAATCAGGCAATAATAATAATAAAGTATAGAGTATACAGTCCTTTTACAAAATGGAAATATTAAGGTGTCATGTGCATTACTTTAAACACATCTACATATTTAAAAGGCTATGTGTGGAAACTTTGAGCAGTCTGCGGCTGTCTGCAGTGTCACAGTTATGTGTTAGTGTTTGGTGCTCGGTATGAAGAGCTGGGACAGCGGCTACCTGGAGACACCTGCATGTTGACGCTCTGCTGCCACCTACCGGTGCCACCAGGTTACTGTCTGGTTACCGCTTCACATTGACAGGGTTCTGTTTAACTGGAAAACACTTCTTTTCCACACAAAAGCTCATATTTGATCATTTTAAAATCTTGTATGACATTTGAGTTTTATTTTGCAAGTAATTTCAGTTTTAGATGTTGGACCACTGAGCTGTCAGTAAGGTAGCTCTCGGGTCTCAGCAGTGTGTATGTACAGTATCTAATCACTCACTCCATGTGCAGCCGTTCAGCCTCATTCTGTGGTTCAAACCCTCTGAGAGAGAAAAATCAAATGATACTCCCCGTTTTCAGATAATTATGGCCATTATTGATCCAGTTTTCATGTCACACTGTGGCCAAGAGGACAGCTGAACATGCAAAAGTGTCAAATTTCTGTTTGTGAAAGGAGACAGTTAAACATACAGTATATGGCTCCAATAAAGATTTCAATAATGAATATAATGAATGAATAATGACATTACCATTTCCCCCTATAATTAGGACCAAATTAAAGTTATTTCCAAAAAACTTACAAGGAAATTATTCTGAAATACAGGGAATTTTTGGAAAACACAAAATAATTGATTAAACTAACGTTTTGCATCTCTCAGAGTTTCCAAATGTAATGTCTGCAGTAGATTTTAAAAGCAGTAGTTTGACTGACGTCCATCAGCGCCCTGCAGTACTGCCAGTACTGGAACCACCAAAATAAAGAACTTAAAGAATTCTTAGTGTACACAATGTATATTTAATAGTATAATATACATCAAATGAACTATTACATTATCAATCAGAGAGTTTTATATTTCACTACTCCAAATACAGCAAAGCAGACTTCATATAGAGTGTATTATGTTCTGATATAAACTTAAAATACAGTGCTTAAGGGAAAAAAACATCACAACAGGAATATAGGAAACATCATGGTTACATGTAGGTAGAGAAAAAGAACATCTGATCAAAATCTATTTTAATTAATCATGCAATTTACTGAATTATTGTAATGACATTTGAACGTCTCCACAGTGGATGTTATTTATTTCATGCAAACTAAGTAACACTGCTGCTGACAGTTTGTCAGTGCAAAGGTATAAGTTTTTAGTCTTTTCATTAACTGACATTGAGCGTGTTAACACTGGCTAACTAGCAAGAAGCGCTCTCATTAGAAAACAGTTTATGTGATTTTGTGCCAAGCAGCACTTGTGTTTGGATGTGTAACCCTGGAGACATTTAATTATCCACACATCTTTGCTTAATATTTGGGTCTAGAAGCTTGGTGATATAGTGACTACTCACAGGGCTAGTTGGTAAACTACTGTAGCTGGTGAGCTAACCGCTAACATGTAGCCAACGTTTTGTTCCGGGGACTGTACATCATTTCATTTAGTAAACAGTTATTTAAGAGGAAACTAGCTAACGAGCTAGCTTGCTTGGTTGCTAACGGGTTTGTTCACAAGGTATGTTTGAACCATTGACTTCTGTTTTTGGCACAGGAGATGAAATAAAACTGGATGGTGACACACAACTAATAAGCTCAGATAGCTTCCTCCATTTTGGACTCTTCGGCACTCCGATACCCCAAAGGTCAGCACTGTCAAGACGGCTAGATAATTGGTTGACACCGAAATTCTAGCGGATTTACTTCTGCCCGAGTCCACCAGTACCCCACACGTATCCAATGTTGAAATAATGCTGAATCCTTCAGATGTTGTAACTTTATGAAACGCTGTTTGATCATTGACAGGCACTTTGGTTATATTGGCCAATTCAAGGCCCGATCATGCTAACACCTATAATGGCAAAATCAATTAGTTTCAATGGAATCGCCATCAGAGGATCCACTTGCAGGGTGAAGTAAATCTGCACTAATTATTTGCATCAAATAGAGCCAAACTTTACTTCCTGTCGCTGCGATCAGAGGGTCTTCAATAAGTTTCTCATTTCCATTTTAACTTTATTACAAGAAGTAATCTTGTAATCACAATTTCTACAAATCTTTTCCACAAGTTTTCCTAATGTGTATGTAGGCTAATCAAATTAAGTATGTACAGATTTTATAGGTGCAATACCTACGTTTGTTTCTGCATTCAGAACCAGGGCTGTTAAAAAGACTGTGGCTCTTGCAGGTTTGCCAGAAACTCCTCTATTTCTCTACACATTCGGTTCCTCCTTCTGTCTTTAATCCTCTCCAGAGTTGTGATGCTGTTCTCACGAAAGAAGGATTGTTGCGGTATCTCTGCCGCCTTCATGTGATATTTTACTGACCTGTTGCGATCCTGTCGGTCGAAGTTTAAATATTTTGCGTAGTTGTTGTAAAGCATCTGTTTGTCTGCAGGTTCCAGATCACTTTCTAGCAATTCGTGGTATATCTGCTCAGCTTTGGCCTGGTCGTGATTTGACTTCGCGTATACACTTGCGAGTTCTATTTTCTTCACAACTGAAGAATGAGGGTAAAGAGAAATCATCTCCTCATGGAGACTGATTGCTCTGTCTATCATGGTTTGTTTTGGGTGATTGTCCCCGAAAATGATCCATTTGTAGCAGAGTGCAAGACATCTCTTCAGATAACGCTCATCTGGATGGTTTTCCAGAGCCTCCTCTGCCAAATCAATGGCCTCATCAACAGATACATAGTTTCTGTAAATCCTTAGTACAGCTTTCATACCGCTGTTGCTGCTGACGGGATTTCTCAAAACCTGTCTGGCTAACTCACGTGCTTCATCTTCAATTCTTTCTCCTTTCTTAGCACATTGCTCAAGGTAGTGAACAGCGAGATACAGGTTCTCTGGATCCTGTTCCTTGGCGATTCTCATTTTCTCCAACAGGTCAGCATCCAGCCCTGTCTTGCTGTGCTTAAAAGCAGTCACTAACCCCAACACATGGCTGGTGTTCCACTCCACCATGTCCGGCTGCATCCTGATGGCTCTCTGGAAGTAATCTGCAGCCAGTCGCTTTTTGTCTGCACCGAACTTCATCAGGGTCCAGGCTTTTTCAGCGTAGATCTCCGGATGGAGCTCGTCCTGGGATGGAGATGGGTATTTATTCTTCAGGGCGTCGAGCTTTGACAGGTAAGCCTGACTCTCTGCTTGGTCTCCCAGGTGGTGGTGCAGCCAAGCCTGGTTCCCGTAGTTCACCACTAACCAGGGACCCTCATCTGAGACTGCTCTTCTCATCTGGTGGAAGGCCTCTGCAGCCTTGTTGAACAAACTCTGGGCGTCTTTGTTGAACCCCAGCTTGTATTGAATGAACCCCCGCAGGTTGTAAATGTGACCCAGCCAGCTGTTTCCCTCCTTGGTGCCGATGTCCTCCAGTTTGTCACTGAGACGTAAAAGTTTGGACCTGCTGGGGTCCAGATCCCAGGTGAAGTGGCACTGCAGGGCCTCCAGTTTGGACTCCAGGGTTGTTGGACTCTGAGCAGCACTGATGGAGAATAAAAACAACAAATCATCAGCAGGTTCATACAATGTGCTCTGGAGGTGGTGCGATGTTTGGATAACCACTGTTCATCTCATGTGGAGGAAGGAAGGAAGGAGCACTGAATGGACAGCAAGGAAAGAAGGAGGGAATTAAGGGAGGAAAAGAAAGGAAATGAGTGAGACAGTGGAGAACAAGGAAGACAGGAAAATGAAATGGAGTGGAGAAGGGAGGGAACGAGGAGAAAACAATGGGGAAAAAATGGATGAGGAAAGAAGTAAGTATAGAGGAAGGAGAAAAGAAATGAGAGAGAAGGAAGGAAGACAGGAAGTAAGAAATAAGGAAAGATCTAGAGAAAACACATTTAAAGTTAGCATTTCTCCAGTTTCTCCACCAGAACTATATGTCTGTTCAGAAAAGAATCCATCAGTAATCATTGTTAAAAATATAACATAATAATACACATTTTAAAATCCCTATGACCCTGGCTGAAGGAATAGAAAGGAGAAACATAGAAGGGAGCAAAGTAGGAATAAAGAAGGGGGGGGAAGGAGCAACAGAAAAAAAAAAAAAAAGGTAATGGAGGACTCTGAGCAGCAGTGACTGAAAACTGCGTCACTGACTTGTAGGATCCATAATGTTAAAATTTCGGGCTCTGGGACTCAATAATAAGGGATTTAATAAATCTGAATGATACTCATTATTTACTCATACAATTAGATGAAGTGCGGAAGCAGCAGCTCACCTCATCGTTCAGCTGTTTCCTCGACTCAGTAGTTCTCTCCGGGTTCAGTGATGTCCAGCTTCTGCCTCGCTGCAAATGATGTCTGAAACTGGAGTCGGGGCGAACTGAAGGGGAGCTGGAGGCGAAGTTAAACAGCTGTTATATGGACCTTCAGACAGACGAGAGACAATATGGGAGAAAGTGGGAGAAAGTAGGAAAAAGCAAAGCTTCCTGGTGAGATTTCTGAGCAGTGCCAGCAGAACGACGCCTTGACTTTCGTTTCTCAGGAATGGAAACGCACAGCCACATATATAAAAAAAACAAAAAAACAAAACATGACTCATCAAAATTTAGATTTCTTGAAGCTTCAATTTGATGCCGCACTGAGTGAACTATTCAAGATGCCACATGCTTTCCATCAAATGGAAATGTAACTCTAAGGTGACATGCGCATCATCACTTTATTTCTTTTAATTTTTTTTAATTTTTCAATTCAATATGCTTTATTGGCAAGAATGTGACAAATACAGTTACATCAAGTAATAATGAGATTAAATAGAAAAAGCAAAAGGTACAGTTCATAAAATCAAGAAAATGTCAGAAAACATATTCATATTCATATCAAATCATATTCGCTCATTATTCACCTGTTAAAACACACCTGTCACCTGGGAGCTGGTATTTTAGGCTACAGCTGTGTTTGTTTAACCTTTTAATTTTATTTATTTATGGTTTCTTTTGACCGTTATATGACGGCGAAATTCCGGAGCCACTTACGTTTACAAACTGCGCAGTTTACGTAAACTACGTAGCCCACGATATAACGTTTCCTGCGTATGTTGCTGTAGTTCGTAATGGCGGAGCTCAAAGAGGCAGACGCTGCCCAGCTACACCAGGAGGACGTCGATATCAAACGTAAGTAAACTGAACCCGTTTGTCGTTTGAACGCTAAATTTGGGGCCGTTAAGTGGAGAATTAATTGCAGTTTAGTCACCATCAGCGCTGTGCAGTGAATTCACGGAGAATTTGAGTTTGTAAGTGCTGAACTAAACGAGGGCCTCACCACGGAGCTCCGCCAGAGGACCTAAATAGTCAACAATAACAGCGACAAAGCTAATATTAGCTAAACCGCTGTCGTTACTGGTTACCTACAATTAGCGTACCTCTTCGCAGAGGCTTTAACGCAGTGTTAGATTTGGGTTGCACTACAGTTTCGGATGACACGGTCTCATCACGGAGCTGCACTACGGGACCGCAGAGCCGCTCGGTTTGGACATCAACTGTCCGTTTGTTAACGGTTTAGCTGTCACCGAGCCGGTGGCCCGGAGACGGTAGTTTCAGAACAAAAGCGAAAACAACCACCAACCAGCGTTAGCTAAACTTGAACGGGTGGCAGCATTTAGAAATCGTGAGACGCTGCTGTTAACGTAATATTGTTCACAAAAGTTAACATGCAGTGGGAGCAGAGCAGGGCCTCCACCACAAACAGTCAAAACATTTTATTTATGTATTCACATAACTGTTAAATGGCTGCTACCAATGATGCAGAGGTCCTAACCACAGAGACTGGAATATAAACCCAGTAGGGCACTTTAGGTCTTCAGGAAGCAGTGAGCTGTTTATTTTATAGCTTTTTGTTCTTGAATGTTAATGCTTTTCTTTGCCTACATGAAGCACAATTGAAATGTGCTGTGTCAGCTGTAACTAATAACCAATCATTACATAAATTACTTGCCAGCAGGCCAAAAAGAAACTTGTTCTGGTTTATTTGCTTTCTCTACTGTCACTAAAACCTCCAAATTCTCCGGCCCTGCCTGTTATTATCATGATCATCACATCTGGGGACAGTTGTTAAAGTCATTTATCAAACATTGTCTCAGAGTTTCTGTTTGTCACAGTAAACTGAACATCTTTGAGTTTTGGGCTGTTGGTCGGACAATATGCCCCGTGCAATGTCCAAATCGCAGGAGCTGCAGTTTTTTTGGTAAAGGTAAAATGTGTCACAACATACCTTTTTTATAAATGAAGCATTGAGGTGCTACAGAGACGTAAGGGAGCATGCTCGTTTGGTACGGACCCCTGCAAAAATCGCATTTTTTTTTAGTGAAAATGAAACGCAAAGACCATTCCCACTAAAATTGTGACTCATTTCGCAATCTGACTCGTTGTGCACATCGTTCAGTCTGCCTGGATTTCATTTACTCAGAGCATTCTTCCGACTCCCAACTTTTTAAAAGTGAGTTGACGTAAACTGGTTTTGAAAAGTGACCAGTAAGCCAGAGCAGATACAATCCAAACCAGGAATCTCCTCAAACAGCTCAAGCTGAACTTCTTTTAATGAGCCGTGTAGCTAAAAAGGGCCATTTTCTCCCTCCTCTCTGTCTGTGAAGGCGGTGATGGTGGAGATGCACCTTCAGCAGGTGACCGCGCTGAAGAACAGACGGCGAAGAATGAAGCTGCCGCAGATGGCGATGCCAAACCCTCAACCACAACTATTGGTAACTTAATAAAAGCTATTTCTGTGTATTGATCGGTGGATATCAGTGATGGCTGACTCACTGACTTTGTGGAGTTTAAGGAGGAAAACTTTACATTCTTCAGATAAAATATAACGAGTTTTCTCCTTTTCTACAAACAGAGAGACACGTCTCCATCCAGACTAAACTGGAGGGCCTCGAGATGCTGGTTGACCTCAACGGTGGTGAGTTCAGTTCTTCAGTAAATCAACTGATTAATCAAGAAAATAATCTGCCACTTTATCGACGATGAAAGTAAGTGTTAGTTTCAGGCGTAGTGATGTTGTGTTTTCACTTCTCAGCGGGACGGAAGTCGTGTCCTCTGTGTCCTGAGGAGAAGTTTAAAGCCTGCTACAGCCACAAGCTCCGCCGACACCTGCAGAACCTCCACTGGAAGGTCTACGTGGAGTTTGAAGGTAGGAAACGCGTAGTGAGTCACACACCGATGCTGCAGGCCAGTCAAGATCTTCCACATCAAACTGGGAAAACCAGTTCTTTACGGAGCTGGTTTTGTGCACGGGGGGGGGCATCGTCATGTTGAAACAGCAAAGAGACAAACACAAACTGTTGACACAAAGAAGGAAGAACACTGTTTTTAAATGCAATCCAGCAAACACTGTCAGTGAAAATCAGTGTTGAAATAATGAGCCGATGAGGATTTTTATAATCAGTTCAAGTCAGTGCTTAGAGTGGGCCGGTTTGGTGTACTGTACTCTTTTCTGGTTCTCTAGGCCATTCATAGTGGTTCTAAATAAACTGCATTACCCAGGGGGCACTACGTGACGCTCACCTGTTCCCGTTCTCGCCTGCCTGCTTTTCTCTGTCGGCGGCGAGTCTGAGTAACGTCACATTAAGGGATTTCACCGGGAATACGGGGAACTGAGGGCATCCTGGCCTGGTGTACATAGTCACTTATTTCTTACTCTAATGATTGAACTGGTTGTCCCCGTGGTTGAATACATTTCAGCAATATCTCCTAGTATCTTTTATTCCCTGTAGAAATTCAGAATGTAATACTGTGAATAAGGGGAAGTCGCTTATCAAGTAAAGATATCAAAGATTTATTGGTTACAGTTTTAAAACAAAATGCTGCTTTTGATTGTTTCACCTTGTTGTAAATGGAGCTCCTTCGAGGGTTTTATGGCTGTTTATCATTATTTTGGCCGTTTTCATAGATGTTAGAGAAAATGTATACTGGTAGCTATGGGGCCTTCACAGGGCATGGACAGGAGAGTCCACATACTTTTGGCCATATATCTCAGGGTGCTTGTACAAAATTAGACAAAGCTAAAAATACTAAAAATCTCCAGTCGTGTAAAAATATTTGAATAAAGTGTGTGAAATTGACATCTTAATCTCAGTAAATCAGGCTGAATGTGAAGGCACTCAGCAGAGTCTAATTCCTAATTGTTGACCTTTGACCTTTAACAGGCCAGAGGATGTGCATCTGCCACCTGCCCTGCAGAAACCTGAAGCCCAGCCTCAGTGGAGATCAGGTGAGCAAGTAAACACACAAACCGTCGGCAGGTCGAGTTCCCTTCAATTCTTTATTTTAAGGTTTCTGTTTTTAGGACTTGTAGTTTTTATTTTGAAATGCAACATCAGTATTGTAAAGCAGGAAAAAAAGATACAGAGCGTCCCCATTTTCCCATTCGCAGCCCACCCAAACACAGAAGCGAGAGGGGTCGACTAAAAAAGACTGAGAGAAAGTACCAAGTCCTCAGTGCGCTTCCACATTTATCAAAGAAATATACTTTCCCTCACTCGAGCAACTTGTCCTAACTCACGAGGCTCCTCAGGTGTCTTCCAGTTCCTGAAAGTAATTTGCCGTCTGGGTCCAGTCCTTTATTGATCCGGGTCCTGTAATTTCTTAATCATTTCCGAGGTCATTTGGTACGAATTCTGGTGTTGAATTGGTGGATGACATTTTGGATTTAAGTCTAGGACACTGCACTTGACAATGCAGTGAAGTCGCTGCAGTTCTTTTGTTTTAACTTTAGTTTCCTTCACTAATATTTTCGTATTAACCCCTTCCAGGCATCGGGGAGACACGTGGCTCACTACCACTGTGTCGTGTGTTCTGTCACCATCGCCCGCAAGACGGACATGATCAGCCACCTGAAGCGACACTTCAACAAAGGAGAGACTGAAGCCAGCTACTCCGGGAGCTCGGATGTGCCGTTTGAGGAGCCGGGTAACAAACACCGACACACTCTCGGTTCGGACACGGGGACTCACAAGAGACAGATTAAAAAAAGAATGGCCACTGTTGAAGCAGTTAAGGTTGAGATATCCAGACTTTTTAGCCCCTTGTATGGGTCAAGCTCCAAAAATACTGGATCCTACACTTCCCTTAACTCTATACTGTCTCTTGGTTAGACCTTCCCTGGCTGGTAAACGCTCACACCTCCAGGCTGAAGCTCCAGAGCCACAGATAACATACAACAACAACAACATCACAGGCTGTATAGTGGAATGCTCCTTTAATATGATACCAGGCGTCTGGAGTTTTGGTCAGTGTAATATCATGATATGACCTAAATGTGTATTTTCCTGTTGTTGTCAGTGAATGAAATGAACAGCAAATACCTCCACTGGTAGCTAGAGTCATGTCTAACCTTAAAAATGCTTGATCACGGTCGGGCTTCCCCGTGAACACTGACCATGTAATCAAAACGTCCCCAGCTCGAGTCCATGTCGGCTTGAATTTGAATATACTCCCTGAAAAATGCTTGATTTTCAACATGATGAAGGAAAGTTCTTTTCTTGCGTTCACTCGTCATTCATAGCTGGATACGTCCTCTGTGGATCCCTGACTCTGGAAATTAGGAAGCTTTAAATAATCACGATCAATACATACGATCAAAGTTAATATGAACAGCTGGTAAAATAAACAACGTGACAGTATCTATTGATTGCTGTGGCTGTAAAGGAATTCTGTAAACTTTCTGTAGTTTTTGCTGTTGCATTTATAGTAACAATTTAGATGATGAACGCTGCGCTCTCAAAAAAACATCAATCTTCCTCGGAAACTTTGTAGAAAAATCAATGAAAACATGATAATTCATCTCTTCATATAAATGCTGTGGCAGTATGGCATTGGCTAAGCAATGCCTTCCATCCTATGCTATTAGCTGGGTGAAGGCATTTTAAACAT
Source organism: Maccullochella peelii (assembly GCA_002120245.1). Classification (NCBI taxonomy): domain Eukaryota; kingdom Metazoa; phylum Chordata; class Actinopteri; order Centrarchiformes; family Percichthyidae; genus Maccullochella; species Maccullochella peelii. Next base: position 23,182 of record LKNJ01004099.1, on the reverse strand, counting down.
CTACGCTGTCTCTTCTGCTGATGAAGACGTGCTTTATGTCCAGTTGTCCTGTCTGTTGAGGCAGCGCTTTGAGCTCCGACTCTTTTATCTAAATGCAGCAAGATACAAACGTAAAAAGTGATGAGACTGTGCTGATGTTTCCGTGTGATTTAATGTGTTTAATGTGTCAGCAGCTCCGTCCGGTCAGGCGTACGAAATCATGAAAGAACTTGGGACCAACGTCCAGCTCCTCCCGAACCACACCACGCCGCAGAAGAGTGACACCTACTTCAACCGCAAGATGAAGACCAACAGGTCGGCACGCACACGAGACCAGCTCTTACAGAAATATACGTGCAGATTTTTACTTCACACAAACAAAACGTGTGTGTGTGTGTGTTTCAGGCAGCTGGTGTTTTGTTCGCTGGCTGTTCTGGCTGAAGAGAGAAACCCGCTCGAGTGTCTGGATGCTTTCGGAGCCACAGGTGAGACTGGAATGATCTCTTGAAATAATAAAACAGCAGTAAAACATGCAGAACTCCACTGACAACAAGTTAAAAACAAGATAATAACACGTCTTTTTGTAACTCATTCAAATGTTTTTGAAGAACTCGTTTTAACAAAATACTGGCAGCTTATTTATATGAAAAAGGCGTAAAAACGCAAAGCAATAATTGCTAGTTTCATCTAAAACCAGGTTTCTCCACTATAGAAGAGCCTGTCATGTGCTTTGTAATTAACTGAGTCAAACATTTTATCTGGTGTTCCTCCACCTTTTTGTATTTTCTGTGTCACAGCACTCGAATCACACACCTCTTCCTCTCACCTGCTGCGGTGCAGTGTGATAAACGTTTCTTTTTAATAAAATAAATGTAATTTAGCCCAAAGATCTTATTTTCCAAAAAAACTAATGAAAAAGTGTTCCACTGTTCCACTGTGTCCTGTCTTGTTTCAAGACATCAATCATTTCCAGAAAATTCCTGCGAATAAGAGGAATTATTTTACGCTGTTGGCAGAACTCTGAGTTGAAACGACGGCTCGATTATTTCAGTCGATCAGCAGACAGTTTTTAAGCCAAAATTCCCCCCAAAATGACTGGTTTCAGCTTCTCAAATGTGAATATTTGCTGATTTTCTTTGTCTTTTATGACAGTAAACTGACTTTCTTTTGTTTTTACCAAACAAGTAATCTGAATATAGATTAATTGAGGAAATAAGATTAATCAATAATGAAAATAATTGTTTGCTGCTGCCCTAGTTTAAAGAAAATTAAGTCAAGATTGATTATCAAGTTTAACCACACTTCTGTCTGTCTCTCAGGGATTATGGGCCTCCAGTGGGCGAAGCACCTTCGTAACGCAGTCAAAGTGACCATAACGGATATCAGCGACACGTGCGTCAAAATGATCAAAGAGAACTGCGAGCTCAACCACATGCGGGTGGACGCCGGTGGCTCGCGAGGCCCCCGGGGGCCCGACGTGGCCAGCAGTGAAGTCAAGGGAGCGGCCATCGCTACGGTGGAGGTCGTCCAGATGGACGCCAACGTCATCATGCACCTGCGGCCCTTCGACTACATGTAAGCAGGAGGACTTGATCAAGTAATCAATTTAGCTCATTGGTCAGATTGTTTCCTTTATTGATACTTTCTTGACACAGTTCAGGTAGAAAATATTGAATAAATATTAATAGTGATAATTTAGCTTTTAGCCTTTTTTAAACATAAAACTATATTTGTGAGGTCTTTTTAAAGATTCAGGAGGAACCAATGGGCTTGGAGCTGAGAGCCACAGACAGGAAGTCAGACAGTATTGACAGACGGACTCGCATGTTGTTGGTTTGGGTCTGCTCATGAGATCTGATGACAGTAAGAAAGATATATAGATTATCACCAGGCCTGGATTTCATTACTTATATCAAGTGTTTTTCTACTAGTTTTAAGGTCAGTGTGCGTTTTGTAGTGGAGTGATTTCTGTGCTTGTTTAAAGAAACACTATCAGGTCTTTTTTACCCCATTAATGGATTTTTACAACACTAGAAAATGTCTCTAGTTGTCTGTGAAAAAAATAAAAAGAGACAGAGTGATTTAATCAGTCACTTTATCTCTTGACTCAGTCACTTGGATCCGTACGGGACGGCAGTGAACTACCTTGACGCCGCCTTCAGAAACATCCGGAACCTGGGCATCATCTCTGTGACGTCCACGGACACGGGCTCTCTGTACTCCAAGTCTCCCAACGTCACCCTGCGTCACTACGGCTGTCACATCGTACGCACCGAGTACTACAAAGAGCTGGCTGCACGCATGGTCGTAGCCACTGTGGCCAGGTACAACTTTTAGTTTGCATAGCTTTCTGGTCCTCGTGTGGTGAAGGAAAAGTGTCAGAATTGAATCTGATTTCTCGCCGTCTGTTGTAGAGCGGCAGCTCGCTGCAACAAAGGCATCGAGGTGCTTCTGGCGGTGGCGTTGGAGCATTTCGTCCTGGTGGTGGTGAGAGTCCTCAGAGGTCCCACGCAGGCTGACGAGTCGGCGAAGAAGTTACGGAAACTGGTCCACTGTCAGTGGTGTGAGGAGAGAGTCTTCCTCAAACTAGGAAACATGGTGGACGGTGAGTAGACCGAGAGTGCTGTCAGTCGTACTACACATCAGACTGTCAGGGATCGAGTCCTAAAGTCCCGGACTTACTTTAATCCTTGTCCCTGGCGTTACACAAGGGATGGGGCGCTGTAGCGAGTGTTTTAAAGATGGCCACAGAGGAGGCGTGTGCGCTTATATTTACAATTTTACGTTTCAGCAAGAGGAGAATAATATTCAAAAAGTACATCTTGCATCACAGTTTGAGAGTGTAATTGTGTGACAGTTTTATTTATAACTTGTGCTCTGAGTCTGATGCATGCAGATTCCCCTTATCATTATTAACAGTGTTTTTACAAGCTATAAAAAGTTTTGAGCTGACAACCATCCTGGCTTCCTCGCTGGCTATAAAGTCCCTGGCCAAAATATAAAATGAAACTTTTGGCTGTTTTCTGGTCAATTTGCTCTCTTCCTTCAGTTCTATGTGAAGTTATTTTTTCTGCAGACTATGGAAAGTAAATCACGCCCTAACTTGTGCTTCTTCCAGACACGCTGCCCTGCAACTGTCATGGAAGTCTGCCTGGAAAGACGGCAGTGCAGCTGGGACCGTTATGGTAAAGTATCACCGCACACAGCAGACAGATCAGCCGCGTACACGCCTCACTGAGCAGTATGTAAAGTTACTAAATACTGCATCTACTTGAAAAAAATCTCATTTTGGCGCCATCTGGTGGTAGCACTGGTGCTAAATCTTAATGCAAAAATTAAGACTATTGAGACTGTTGGACTTTGAGACTTGGTTTTTGGGTTCAGGTTATAATTACAGGCTATGAAATGCATCGTGTCAATGAAGGTCCTCACAGGTACAGTTATAGATATGTGTGTGTGTCCAGGTCTGGTCCTCTGTTTAACACGGGCTTCCTGAGGAGGATGCTGTCGGCGGCGGTGCAGCACAGTATGGACGACATCCAGCCACTCGTCAAAAGTCTGATCTGCGAGTCCGAGTGCACCACCCTCAAGTCTTTAGTCCACGGGCCGTCGGCTCTCACCAACCAGGGTAAAAGTCCGAGTCCCCCCTCCGTAACGTGTGACTGATGTATAACGAAACACGAGTTTACAGTTCTGTTCTCTCTCTGCAGTGGAGTGTGGAGTCGTCATTAAGACCTTACAGAGCGGAGAGGAGACGGGTCCTGCTGATCAGTCCGGTGCGTCAGTCACTGTTTTTAGAAACCTCTATAATCAATATAATATACTGACGTCCTGTTCCAGTTTGGACCTTTTCACCTGCCTCAGGCCGTCTACAAATGGTCCAGAACGCTGCTTTTGGAGTGGCGGCTCCGACACTGTGGGACGCCACTACAATGTTCTGTTTTCACTTCACTGAAGCTAAAAGATGCCAAAAAAAAGTTACTCTGTAGCTGCACCATCAAAACAAGTGGAAATATGTCTTGTGCATTATGTTATATTATCCTGTTTTTAATTATTATTATTATTATTATTATATGTCACATATCTTTGGGATCTCATCTACAATTTAAACTAAACTTTTGTGGGTTTGACCAAACTACATGAGTTTTTGAGGTTAATTAAACATGTTTGACATGAATCCCTCTCAGCTCAGTTTTCTGTTCAGATCTGATGTTCAGTTTGTTCTGCAGGGAAGAGGAAGACCGGAGAGGAGTCTGGGAATGTAGTGAAGAAGCTGAAGTCTGATGCGTCTCTGGAACATCCGCCCTTCTACTACAGCATCCACCGCCACAGCATCCGAGGCATGAACATGCCCAAGTAAGTGACCTCTGACCTCTTTTCCTCTGGATGTGTAGCAGTGAACTGTCCACGGAGTCGGCTGTTTTCTAGTGTCCCAATTCCCAGAATGCACTGTAATAAACAGTGAGCATCCCCGGTAGTTAAGAAGCTCGTTTGAGGTCAATTCCACTTTGTCTGGAAAGTAGTACACTGCAATTTGACTCCATCCCACATACACCATCCTGCTGCACCAAATACTCACTAGAGCACCAAATGTGGTTTCATCCGCCGCTGAAAATAGTCCCCAACAAATGCACTATTTCCTCCTGTTTGTTTGATTAAAAACAGTGAGCAGCTGCTTTAGGAAATTACTGAGGACATGAACTGAACAGACTGATCTTTAAACACCAAACTTCAGATGCTTTAACTTTGAATACAGACATGAACATTTTATTTATGCTGATTATTCTCCTGCACAGGTTGAACAAGTTTCTTCAGTACCTGACAGAGGCCGGCTTCAGGGTGAGTCGGACTCACTTTGACCCGACGGGGGTTCGAACCGACGCCACGCTGGAGCAGTTTAAATCCGTCCTCACCAAGTACAGCGTCCCCACGTACACCAACGCCACCGCCGCTCAGACGAGCGTGAGCACGGAGAAAACGGCATGAGAAAACCTTCCAACAAAATCAGTCCGCTCTCAGCTCCTCGTCTCGTTTCTGCTCCGCCTCTGCCGCTTCTGTTGACCTAAACAAAGTTCTGACTGCACTGATATCTGACACAAACCCACCACCTGCTCTCTATCTGGATGTGCTTTTACTAAAACAAAGTAGAAAGTCTTCAATCAAACCAAAACGGATGTGAATGAAATGTAGCAAATGCAAATGATGTTATTTTAGTATGAATACACTGGAGGGAAGTAAAGAGAGAGTGCTTCATTAATGAGAAACAGGGTTTTTATAGCAAGCTAAGTCACATCAGACAGGCGGGTTTATTTGTACAGCACCTTCCAACAACGAGGCAATTCAAAGTGCTTTTCATTTGACAGAAAGGCATCAAGAAAGGATATATATATATATATATATATATATATATATATATATAAAAAAGACATTAAGCTCTGTCGGAGCAGACTTCAAGTTTTCTGTGACTTTGTTTCAGAGCTGTGGAGCATAAAAACCGAATGCTGCTTCTTCAGGCTTAGTTTGGACTGTGGGGACGGTAAGCAGACCTGATCCCAGAGCACCTGAGAGGTCTGTACGCTTCATAACGGAGCAGCAGATCAGACGTAAGGACGCTCCACAGGTAGATAAAATAACAAATACCAAAAATCTGTAACTAAAACAGAGGCCGTAGAAAAACCAGTGTATTAAAGCCACTGTCTTTGCTGTGAAGCTGCATTTGGGTTTTTGTTGAGCTGTGTGTGAACGTGTCTTTGTGTTGTATCTGGAGATTGATTTTCATTGGTTCTTGCCCTGTTGCCGAGCTGCAAAACACAAACAACTTCAGATCATTTTAGAAATGACAGCAGAGGCCGAGATATCCTGACTTTCAGCCGTCAGTGTGTGTCAAACTGCAAAAAGACCGGATCCCACATTTTCCCATAATTCAACTTGATGGCATCTTTTCATTAGAGCCTAGTAAACGCCACACCTCCGGCTTGTAACGCAGACTTTGTGTTTTAAATCTGTAGTGTCCGAGCCGGAGCTGGATAACCATCAGGGCTCATTTCTCAGGGTGCACTCCAAAACCAGACTAGTGCCAGTCTGTGCTGGTTGGGTTTCTGCTCCACTTTTAAGTTAAGATACATGTCGCTTATGCCGATTTATGCATGTAAAGAAAACGCCACGTGTGTGCCAACAGCATCGTAAACAACGCAGACTGATCTCAGTGTCTGAAGGTGAAGGTGCTGTTTGATTGTCAGCTGGTAGAGAGTTGAAGCCTGTTTCACCTCTGACCCCACAGTGATGTCACAGGGTCCTGGAGCGCACCTGTGCATTGCTGCAGCAAGGTGACCAGGTAAACCGCTGGGGGTCAGCAAAGACAAGATTTACAAGGGCTTAAACTCTTCTTTACCTCGAGCTCAACCCTTTACACTTATTATACATTTGTTGTCTCAGCGGTGGAGGAAGTACTCAGATATTTTACTTCAGTAAAAGTACTAATACCACACTGTAAGTAAAAGTCCTGAATTTAAAATTGTACAAAAGTATTAGCATCAAAACATACTTAAATATCCAAAAGTAAAAGTACTCATTATGCAGAATAATATATATTATATGACTGGATGATAACTTGATGCATTAATGGTGCAGCTAATATTAATTATTTGACATACTGCTGTAATAACACATAATTTACTGATTTATATTTTGTGTTAATAATCTGAAACTAAAGTAACTGAAGCTGGTAAATAAATGTAGTGGAGTAAGATGGAAATACTCAAAGTACAAGTACCTTAAATGTGTACTTAAGTACAGTATTTGAGTACTTAGTTACTCCACTGCTGGCTTTACTCTCTCATAGTCTTCCTGTTTATTTGTGTAACTGCAGTTTGCTGCTGTTTAAATGTTTTACAGTTAATGTAATAATGTTAGTTTGTATAGTTAATGTAATGAATCTGAAGGATTCAGTATCTGAGAGCACAGATTGGTAGTTTGATGGCAGAGTTGATCACAATATTTGATCTAAATCATTGCCGAAGGAACCGAATGGAGTCGAGTAACTGAATGACATCATTACTGTCCTGAGCTCACAGAGCATCGTGGGTGATATTCAGGCGCCTCGAGGATTAAAAAGTGAGCAGGATTTTCTGCCTGAACGTCACTGAATGACACCGTGTTCAGAGGAAGAAGAGGAGGAGGAGGAGGAGGAGGACCACGCCCTCCTCCTCCTCCTCCTCCTCCTCCTCCTCCTTCTTCCCTGCTGCTGCTGCAGATCGATGTGACGGGGTTTGTACCTGAGGACTGAAGCCTACCTGTGGATCCGCTCCCAGCAGCCGGCAGCACCATGGGGATCTCCGCGTCCAGCCTGCTGGATGAGACCAAATGCAACTACATTAAAGGTAAAAATAAAAAACAGTCACATTTTTTTGGAGCGACGCGGCGAGGACGCACCGACGCACCGACTGCTCGTTTCTGTTTTTTCCTCTTTTTTTACAGGAAACTTCCGCTTCTCTCGCTTTGTGTTGTCATGGAGCTTAATGTGGAGTTGTTAGTGAAAAGTGGAAATCGGCAAATCAATGAGAGAAGCGCGCCTTTTTCTGTGCGCTTCTGGAGAATCGGTGAATTTCAGTTTGTGTCCTGATCAATCGGAAATCCGTCTCGTTGTCTGAGCTGAAATCCTGTCTTCATCACTCAGCTGACGGTTTCTCTGGAAATAAACACCCCCAGTTGATTAATTTCACCTTAACATGTTTCCAGAGATCTCTGTCAGGCTGCTGTGGAACCTGTCTGTCTGGTTTTCTTGTCTTTCCACAGAAATCTTCTCCCAGACTGAAATCCACCTTCCTGCGCGAAGTTTGTCTGACAGATCATTTACTCAGGAGGGGGTTTAATGCTGGTTTCAGTAGCTCAGTTATCTGTGGGGGTGATCAGGTCACTCCTGCCTTTCCTGTCCTGCAGGGGGAAAGAAAAGTGAGATGGGTTGAGTGCCAAGACCCTGTTCTCCCTTTTGTCTCCTCTGCTGCTGCTGCTGGGTGTGTCCCTGTGTGGATATGTAGAGTGGACAAAAGATGCTCCTGCTGTTTGTATTGTGTGAATGACACACAGAGAACAATAGACAGGTGTAGATGCTAACAGGTGTTCATGCAGGGGTGCTGGCCTGCATGTGCCGACATTAAGGGACCAAATCAGACCGCTGATTTACAGACATCTGAGCAGAAAGATGCTTTTAATGAAGGTGATGTTGTTACTTTAATGCTGCTAAAGTAAGCAGAGTTTGGTTAAACCTCATCGTGGTGGCTGAAAATCCTTAAACAGCTGCTTAGTTCACTTGTGCCTCTCATGTGTTATGATCACACAGTGCTCACCATCTGAGTGACTCAAAGATTAAAGCCTGACACTTAGACGTTTCCAACCATCCAGGTAAGGAAATGCTCCGTCCGCTGCACGATTTCCTGCTTCAACAAATGCACAATATCAGGAAGAAGAAACCGCCTGAAGTCAGTCAGGCACAGTCAGGGGAGGATATGAGAGGAACTAATCACCAGCTCTGTGCAGGTCAGACACCTGAAATGAGTTTTATAACCATCAGCTGGACACACCGACAGTCTGCGTGGAGCTGAAGTTAGTTTAAGGTTGTATATTGAGCAGCTGGACTTTGTTGGTGTTGGTTTGTATAAATGACTGTGATCAAACAGAGTTCCAGCGCTTCATTCGTGAGTCTGACATGAGTCTAGAATCCAGGTGTGCAGGACCGAGGCCGCTTCTTTGGGTCCCAACAACAGACACACAGAGAGCTGAGGAAAAGGCAGAAAGGGCGGAATAATCGGGTCTCCTTTAGATATAGTTAGAAAAAGAGAAATCGTCTGTTGTTGATGTTGACACTGGTTGCCTCTGCTGTTGCCGTGGTTACAGGACAGAGTCCCACATGTTGAAAACGAGAATGGAAAAGTAAAAATATGGATTGTGCGCCACACTGTGCCGAGCATGTGTCCCGTGAAGTGGAAAATCATGGAAGTGTGTTTATTCCTGTGTGTTGTGTTGTGACCAGCGGCTCTTGTGAATGTGCTTTGTGCTGTAAATGTTGGAGGTTGGAGGATTCCAGCTTCCAGGCTCCTGTTTAATGGGGGTCCTTTGGGTCGGCTTGTATAGCTCTCTGTGTAAAAGCCTGCAGGCTTTGGGACACTTTGCTCCGTGCCTTCGTGTTTGCCCCGTCAGTTTTTCCTGGCTGCCGTAGAGCGGAGGGCGAGCTCGCTGTGCATCCATCTCTCCTGGTGAGAACAGTCCTCTCTCAGTCTGCAGCAGTAAGACGTGTGTGTGGTGGGCGGAGGGTGTGGTGGGTGTGTAGGCTTATGGGAGAGTTTGCTGAATAACTGGGGGCAGTTTACTGGGTTGGTTGGATGCCTGGTTTTGCTCTGATGAAGTGAGCCTGCCTGCTTCATGACTCATGAGTTCACATCAGTCCACGTTTGGTGGAGGCCGGTCCCCCGACACTGAGACACTTCTTCAGGCTGATGTCATTTGTCCTCTTCGTGTCTCTGTTTGTGTTTTTCAGCTCATCTTGTGATCAGATTAATTCAATTTAAATAACTTTATTGGCAAAGCAGCTACAAGTTTGTACAACATATTTGGTTTCTGCTGTGTGAAGTAGGGCTTCTGCTTTATTTGAACTTTTATGATGTTTGAAAGTTTGATTGGAATTTATTTAATAGTTAAAATTGACAATAATCTCTTCCAGAGCTGCAATGATTAGTCAGTTAATCAATTAGTAGATTGACTGCATAATAATTGGACTATTCTGATAATTGACTGATCATTAAGTCATGTTTCGAGCAAATAAGAGAGGCCAAACATCCTCCAGCTCGTCATTTGCGAGGATTTTCTGCTTTTCTTATGTTTAGTAAATTGAGCAGCTGAATCTATTTTGAAGTGTTGGTTGAACAAAACAAGCAATTTTCTGGCATTTTAAACTCAGTGATTCATTGATTAATCGAGAATATAATCAGCAGATTAATTGGCAATAAAAATAATCGTTAGTTTCAGCCCTGAATGGTAACGTATGTTTGCTTTGGATGGATTTTTCTCACAGATTTCTTCTAAACTCTCTTCTTTAGTGAAATCAGGTTTGCCTCTGCTTTAGTTTCTGGATGAATCTAAGGAGAGAGAGACATTTTGGGATTCCAATTTAATCCGCAACTCCTGCTTTGAATACTCGATGAGGCTCTGGCGGCCATATTTCACTAATTGCTCCAACATGTGTCTGTTGGGCTTCGTTGATTCTCAGGGGATATTTTTCCAGCCTGAAATCTAACAGCAGCAGCAGAATTAGTGAGACTATGAACATGTGGATCCCTAGAAAAGAAAAATACCAAACCGCTGATGTTATATACATTGATGATGTTTAGTATGTGAGTATCTTTAACATCTGGCAGAGCGGTGACTCATCCACATGTTTAACCAAAGAGGACAAACAGAGAAGCTCAGCAGGGTGCAACATCTGCTCTGTGGAGTTTCTGCAGTTTGAGCTGTTTGCTCATCTCATCGTGACCGCTCGGATCACTCGGGTTTCCATAAACGTATCTTTATGCGCTTTTTGAAGCGTCGCATTAGAAAAGCGAAAAGTATGGAAATCCGATATGGAAACGCCTTTGCCGAATAAGTTCTGACGTAGCGAACATTTAACTCTCATGACTGATCAGCTGTTTCCTCTGAACCGCTCATCTCCAGACAGCATGAAACATGGCCGACACTCGCTGACATGAAAGAACAACGGGAACCTCTCTCCATGTTTCTCCCGTAGATGGTTAGATGGCCGAGGCCACTTGTTTTGTCTACTGGCGGGTTACAGCCGTGCGTAAAGCGCAGTCTTTACCGCCACCTTCTGACCAAACTACGCTTTGTACTGAGCCGAGTTTGCTCGCTCCAAACCAGCTGATGGAAAAGCAAAATTCGCTTGACAATTGAATGGAAACACGAGTAGTGACTCATGTATACGGATGGGTACCGAAGACCAGTCTTAAAGTGGTGCTGGCACTTGATGCTCAGATGGTTCCTGTTGTCAAAAAGATCACACGAGAATCCATCTTTCAGGCTTCGAGTTATGCGCTTGTGGCCAAAACACAGTGGTTCGGACGTGCTGTGAGGAACTGCTGGCAGCTCCGGGCGTGGTTTAGGTGTGACGACGGCGAGAAGCGACTGTTCGTTCAAAAACAACAATGGCGGCTCCTAAAGAGGTCAGAGGTGTGAGCTGGCGCTTTGAGTCTGATGGAAGTGTTACTTTAGTGGAGTGAGACTGTCAGTCCTGCAGGTAGAGGCCCGGCACAGCAGTGTGTTTGCAAGTATCTCAGATGGCTTAAAAAGAATCAAACTTCTAACTACTTTAGAAACACAGGACTTTAGCTCAGTGCAGCATTACATCATCTATTAAGACAGTATATATGCAGATCATTATGTATGTGTTTGTAGTTTAAATTTAAGACAGTTTATTCCCATTTACGAAACGTTACTGAGACTTAAATTTCTGTCTGGAACAGTTTCAGATTCTGGCGTTCCCCGTCTTTGTTTTCACTGTCAGCCTGCCATTCTTCATGCTGTGTCACTCTGCCTCCAGCTGCCATTACACAACCCCTCAGATATTCAGAGGAGCTGCGAGTCTGTGAAACTTTCCCCCCATTCAGCTCTGAATCCACTGCTCTCCACACAAAGAGAGGAAACTGCTGCTGCTGCTGCTCAGGCTCTCTGCTGGAGACCCACCTGTTGTTTACGCTGAGTGTCAACAGAACACAGTGCAAATCCTGCAAAATCTGCTGCCATTCCAACACCTTCTCGCCATGAAATCAGCACAGAGTAGCCAAGAAAGCATGCGTTTATGTCACTGAATCAGTATGAAAGGAAAGGACAACACTATAGGCTGAAACTATAAAAACTGGAGCCTCATTACCACTTTAAAGTCTCTAGTAAAAGAGTTATTACAAACATATGGGTTATAGTTTCTCAATTAAAGGGATAGTTAAACATTTTGGTAAATTGACTTTTTGCTTTCTGTCTGAGAGTGAGATATCGGATCGATGTCAAGGTCATGTTTGTGTGTTCAAATATGGAGCTGAGCCAGGCTAGCCGTTTCCCTCTGTTTCCAGTCTTTATGCTAAGCTAGGCTAACCACATCCTGACTCCAGCTCTGTACTTAATTTTCCTCACGTCACCTTCAGAAAGAAAGCATTTCCCAAAATGTTGCTGTGCTTCTTTATGGAAGGTGTTCTGGTCTAAGGTGGAGCTCAGGTGTGACGATGCGGTTCTGTGCGTTTCATATAGGAGAATCTCCAAAGATGGAAGAACACTGTTGTCTAAAATATCTTTAAGATTTCCCCTTCATTGGAACTAAGGAGTCTAGACCAAAGCCGTGAGGAGTTTCCACATATTCAGTTCTCGTCTCTGTGAAGTTTGAGCTCAGTGCAGATGGAGGTTTTTTCCAGCTGTGTGCAGGTTATTTTGAGTGTAAAGACAAAAATATCAGCAGAAATTCACAGCTGGGCTCCAAGTCCTTGGTGTTCCTACTTGACATCATCCAGGTACGATGGCATGCGAGCGTGAACAGGCTCTGCAGCTCGTAGAAGTCGCTGACAGATGGATGAGTTTATTATAAAAGCTCTGGAATGGCGACGTTCATCTGAAGCAGCTTCTCTATTTTAGTGATCGGGGTGTGTGAGAGTCAGATGCGTCTTTACTGTCAGTGAAATCACATGAGAGCAGTAAAGCCTGTCAGCTCCGTGACAGATGCTTATTGATGTAACCTTTCTAAGTGCAGCTCTCATTCATTATTGACAGTTCCCCTCCCTTGTGTCTGATGTATACAGTCACAGAGCTAAGCATCCATTTGTCTGGAAGATAAATCCCTGACCGTCTGTGAAAAACACAGTTTGAAGAGACTCTTCTAACCATCTGGAAAAAAGATTTTCTGTCTGCTGCACCATAAAAAGAGATTTTTAACCTTTTTCCCAACAAATGTGTCTGCTGGAAACGGGAACCGCAGTCATTTTTTATCAATGTCATTCTCCATTCTTCTAGATTTTTTTATACACTATAACATCTTTATATTTTTCTTTAGTTGTACTTGTGTCCAGCTGCCGTCTTTGTTTTGATCAGGAAATGGAGTTGCAACCTGGGAAACGCGTTAAAGTGCCTTTTTTACTGTGCAGCAGATGGACTGAGGAGTATTTAATGATTCTAAACCTTCAGAAATGAAGGCGCTTACATGGAGCACGATTGGTGCCGGCTGTTTCACCATCGCTGGCTTATTCCTCCGTTGTTTGGCTGATCAGTAACGTCCAATCATATTCTTCTGTTAAACGACTGATTGGCGAATGAATTAATCTTTTCAGCTTTTATAAAATATGTGGTAGAAAGAGGAGATGCAGTGTGTCATTTTTCTGCCTTGCTCGGTGTCTCGGCTATTTCCTCTCTGGACTTCACAGTTTAGTGGACAGCCGGCCAACATAATGTCCAAATATGCACAAAATAACATGAATTATTTCTGAGCACTTTATTGATCTTATTGTACTTTTAACTTCCTTATAAAGCCGAAGAAGAAACGTGCGTCATGAATGCGTTGTGACGGATGACTGTGTGGAAACTTTACACTGTTGGAAAGAGATGAGCAGCGTCTCTGCATGCCTGTGTGCTCAGTCATCGTGTGTGTTTGCATGTTGGAGTGTGTGTGAAAACACAAAGGACGAGTTCCACCCACACACTCACACTGTCATACTGTCTTACCTCCTGAGCTCATTGTGATTTACCTGTTGGACAAATTTTTATTTTATATGCAAAATGTCCTTTTTCCATATTTGAGTTCACCATTTTGTGACCCAGATGTTATCGACGTGCTGCGTCCCATCCTCTAATTTAGTGAGTAGACGACGGCCCAAACAATCGCTGCGCTCAGTCAGTGTAACGGCATTTCCTGTGTGCTGTTTTCTCCTGAAGGTTAATGTTTCATTTTTAATAAAAAGGGTCCACCTCTGTGATGAAACACTGCTTTGAGTTTCTACCTAACCTACTGAGGGAGGTTTTGTTTTTAGTTCAGTGTGTTTGTTAGCAGGATTCAAGGCAGGAAGTAGCTGTTGGAGCAGATAAAAGATAAAAGAATTAGCAAAATTATTTCAAGATAAGGCATTTCTGAACATTTCCATGAATAACTGAGGAACCACAGTACATCACTGAATAACAAACATCTGGTACATGCATCCCAGGACTGTCTATCGCTGTGTGGTTTTTGATGCAGATCTAAACATGTTCTATTATTAAAACAAATGTGGAGGACTGAGCTCTCTGCTGACTGCTTTTATTGAGTAAATTGACCTCATTTTTCACATTAACTGACATGATTTAAGGGTCTTGAGGAGACTCGAACATAAGGGGACGACACCTGCAGGAGCTCTGTGACGCTGTAAACATCTTCTGCTGTCTGTTAGAAATGTTGAAGGTGGAAGAGCAGGTCTCTCCAGTGAAACGGGGGCTCTCACTCATAGTTCACATACCAACATACCTCTCAGTTAAAGGGCAGGTTGGCTTGTTTTGCAGTCTGTCTCAATACAACACTCACATGCCAACATGTATATCTGAACAGTTATTGCTCAGTGTGTTTCTGCAGATTCTACAGCATCTCCTGGACGTATTTTCTGTTCAAATCAGATTATAAAGTGAAATCTTTTACACGCACCGCAGGATTATTCTGCGGGTTTACAGGTGAGAAACTACCGCAGTACCTGCTGTTGCTTTCTTTACACCTGCAGCACGGATTAGTCTGTACTGTGGGCGTGGCTCTTCAGGTCTCATGTTCTTGTTCATGTGGAACGTACTGCACACAGTCAGATAAATGAAGTGTTACCCAGCTGATCCAGGACAAACCAGCAACAAAAACGTCCCTGGCAGATAAAAACACAGTTGATTCATTTTATTATGTGTTAGTTTCATATGTTTTTACCCAACAGTCGGGCAGTTTATTACCTCTGACCTCAGTCCTGTCGACCTCTCAGGGCTCTCTTTAAGACTACATGAGCAAACAGTAGAGAGAGTCAAGTGTTTAACCAGCAGACTGTTGGCTAGATTGTTGTGTGTTGGAAGAATGTATTAAGAGAGGAATTACGGTTCTCTGAAAATACACATAAATGTCTCTGCAAATCTACTCCGAGGAGGGTGTTACAGGCAGCCTGGGAACCATTATTGGCTCCGGCAGATTCCTTCCTCCCACAGGCCCAGGACATGTAGGTTAAGGTGGGGACACGCTTCTCATTGTTTGGCCAATTAACATACATATGTTTTGGGTGTAATGACCAAGTAGGAGAGTCGGGAGATAAAAACCGTTCAGTGTGTGGTTTGCCCTCAGTTTTTCTCATTAAGATTATTTTAAACATTGATATATTGATATTTGATATTTACATCTAACGTCTGGATTGTAGACGTCCTGGGATCCTAGTGGCAAGACACTGGATCATAGTCTACCTGTCGCTCGGTGAGTCGTCTTCAGTCATTCTATATGGGCTCTTTTCTGACTGTCAAGACTAAAACAATCTGTTTATGTTGGTGGAAATATGAATTATATGTGGGGACTAATGTGAATCTGAAAGTCCAGCTTTAGGTAACTTTTAATTGACTTTATGTGCATTTATCAGCCCTGTAGTAGACAGGGTGGATGCTGGGATAGGCTCCTGCACAGGATAAGTGGGTATATGATACGATGATGAATGGATGCAGTGCCTTAATTAATGGGAAATGACATGTGGGGTCTGGGTACTAGAGTCAGATATGATCATGGTCCTGTAGGTAATATCTGAGAGAAGTCCTGTCAAACCGTACAGATGAATTAATGATAAAACTTTCCCCAAGCCCAGAGAAACTAGCGATGAACTGTCAGGTTCAGGCAAAGAGTGGGCGAGCAACTTTCTTTGGAACAAAACATCCAGTTCTTGCATCACATGCACTGTTTACAGGCTGGAACAGAAGAAAACTCAAACACAAATCTCCACTCCAACTACGAGCACGATGTTGCCAGCAGAGTCAGAGTGTGTGGTTAACGCGGCTCCACCTTTACATGAGTGTTTCCTGTGACTGCTGGTCTGTCCGCTGTGGGTACTTTGCTCCACGTGACCCGGTCCTGTTGCTTTTGTCGGTGTCTGTTTGGCTTTATGTAACAATCTGTGTTCACCACTTTGCACAATATTCAGCTTTAATTGGTGTGAATGTTTTTTGACACATGACAGCAGAAGAGAGGCGGGCAGATGGCTCACACCGGCTCATTTACAGTAATGCTGCTTAACAAGAACTGTCCTGAAAAACAGCAACAAACACAAAGCACAAACTGTGAATAATCAGTCATTCAATTAGTAAATGAGTGTTCTGTTTAGAGTCCAAACTGGTTTCTTAGGGACTGTACAGAAATGATTTGGGTGGGGAGGGACCGTATTATGTTTTACAGCAAGCGACAGTCCCCAGCATTTTGAAAATTGCTCCCCTTGACTGTGAAAACCTCCCACTAACATGTCAAAATAATGTAACCGTATTGAATTGGTACAACCAGTTTCATCATTAGAAACTAAACAAGCACAAAGATTTAAAGATGGTGTACCCCACTTCACCATAACCAAAAGTGTGGCCCAAAAATTCAGTTTTGTTCCTTTTTCATCAGGAACTACTAATAAATAATTGGTTATTACTGAAACCGAATGACCACAAAATCTGGTCGTGCAGGCGGCGGCTCTGTGGGGGCTCGAACACGATATTTTTATATATAAAACTTTTTGCAACGTTTTGTGCACTCGCTCCACCTCCAACCTATTTGGATTATACATTATCACGGAAGATTATAAATAATCAATATCACTCTTTATTACAGCCTATATAACTGTAAGTCTATAAAATATCACAGTGTAGGGCCGAACAACAAGTCACAAAGTCCTATAGTTCTATATATAACTCTGTGTTTGCATAACCATTTAACCTGAAAAGGCAGTATTTTAAACAAACAGCGGCTGGAGATATTTTGCATTAACGGCAGCTCAAGGCCGACGTCACAGCCATTCAAATCAACTCCGAGCAGCGTGAACGCAGGAATCACAGAAGAAGAAGAAGAAGAAGTTCCTCCTCCACCCTGAAATCTGTGCTGCAGCTTCTCAGATTGCAGAGAACAGAAAGCGTTTGTCTCCCACAGCTGAAGGAACCAGCTGATAAATAAAATACATTTTGTGCAGAAACAAAAGAATAAAACGTCTCTAGCGTGTAAGTGTACGAGGAAACCTGCAGCTTTTCTGATCCTCCCTGAGTGACTCACAGCTTCTACTTTATCGGAAAAAGGTTAACCTTAAACCTGACAGTTACATGAGCAGAGTGAGATGTAAAGGTTTCACATCCAGGAATCATTCTGGATGTCTTCCTTGCCTTACTGCTGTAATCTGTGTGAGTTACTCTTTCAAGTGATGGAAGTCTCTCTGGTGTCTCCTGCTGATGAAAGTCTTGTTGATGATGAGACCTGTAGACAATTTATCCCAAAATGGATGGGAAAAAGGCTCACAGTGAAAAACCCAAGGAATTTCAAATTGTGTAAAACTATTTTTTGCCGTTTCTGAGTAGCCTAACTTATATTGACAATAACAATACATGACGTGCCTACCTGAGACTGTAGTGCCTGTGCCAAGGGTTAAATTAGACTAGTGCTTCCTGACCTTTGTAGCTCGTGACCCTTTAAAACAAAGTTACGTGTGAACTCTCATCACAGGTTGGACAAGTTTATGGATTTGTAAGACGTTTGACCAAAGAGTGATTTTTCCCTTCTCAGATTGTTTCGTTGGACAGAAGGAGGTCAAACTATCCAGTATCTCACCAATTTTATTTTATTTATTTTTAACTTTTCCCCCATCTTGTTAATCATCATCAATTCTGTCATATTTATCTTGCGGCCTGACCTCAGAGCTGAGATCCTCTGAATTAGCTTCAGATATCTTCTGTTTAAAGTTGATATTTAAGTGGAAAGACAGTGGAGTTCATCCTCTGGGGAGCATGAGTGCGGTGTTTACATTTTGTGGCAACACGTTCATTACATTTTGAATTTTTGTCACTAGAGGAAAAAGTCAGGGGTGGGGTGTCCTCCCCCCAAATACAGAACATTTAAAGGAAATCTGGCCAGTTGTTGTTGAGGCGTCTTATTCTGGTGCAGAGTTTTGGACGGACGGAGCGTTCAGTACCCATGACTGCGAGCAGGAAATCCACTCTGATTAGCCGATCAGAGGGGGGACGGCCTCGTCGGGGTCAACGGGGAGACGTGTAACCTTTTTACATGCTGCTTTGTTCAGGACTGAGGAAAAAACAAGGAGGCCCCCTGAGAGCCAACAGCTTCAACCTGCAGCAGCTGATGAAGAAACAGCCTCTCCCTCACTTTCACCCAGAACAACAACCCTTTAAAATACCCTCAGTTCACCCTTCACATACCCCCGAAAACACCACACTACTTTTTTTTTGTCTGTTATATACACTAACCCTACTTGTTTAGTTTCATTTACAGAGACTTGATACTTTATAATAGATCATGTTGTATCTTAACTACAGTTTTACTACAAATTTTAAGGTAACGATCAGGGGATGAACTCTGTTAACATTAAAGCTGGAGTGCAGAACTTTTGTCTCCCCCTTCTGGCAGTGAGAGTAATTACACAAACACTGGATGCCTGCTCATGACGCAGAGTTTCCTTTTTATCTGGAGCATCAGAAACTTTTCTTGGAGCTTCGTAGGTTTTTCCTCCAGATTCCTCAGAGCCATGTAGAGAGAACTGTCTGCAGTCTGCGTGCACTAGGGAGGGGCGAATATGGACATGAATATCCGTCGATATCGATAATTATCACGATAACTGTCAAATCATTATTTCTTTCAAGGTTAAAGGCAGATTTTTGCTGAAGAAACCAGACAGTTAACTCTGGCTTTACACTATTCTTTATTGTCAGAACATGACAAACACTTGTCAAACTGTAATTTCTTTTGTAAACAGCCAAAATATCAGAGTCACCTTTCTTGTCGACGATGGCTTCGTCTTGCTTCCACCTGCTCATGGGCGCTGCGTTTTCTCCGGCCTACTGCCATTTTGCTTATTCCGCTCCAACTACCTGTTATTATTGTTCTGGTTTTATCGCCCAGCCCCGTTCATTTATATGTAAAAGTCCCGCACTCGAGCTTTAAAACTGCTCCCAGACTTTCCTTCGGTTTCTCTGCCCTGTGACTGAGCCACATGTATTTCTCCACATGTCTAATCCAGACATACAGTGCGATGGAGCACCGCAGGTTGTTTCCATAGTGATGTGCAGCGTGTACCATCATCCCCGCTGTAAAACATCCTGCTGCTACCCAGAGAGATGATGACAGAGCCATAAAGCCGACAGTAACACTGACTGTACAGCGAGGGGGAGAATAAACAGCAGCCGCATGCTCGGGCACGTTTATGCATTAAGTGGAGGATGTGTCAGTGGGAATTACCAATAATAGTTTGTGGATATTGAGCATTTAAAGCCGAGTACATACTTATTTAATGGATTTCTTTTTCTCCTGGTGATGTGGTTTGCAGTCGTGCAGAGAAGACAGAAGTGGGAAAACTTCTCCAGTGACTTGGACAGAGCTTTATTCAGTCTGTGTGCTGGGCTTTGTTTTGTTTTTCCTAAGAAACTGAACCCCTCCGCGTCAGGAATCTGGCCCGGTTCAGCAGGAACGGAGTGAAATCTGAGAGGTTTTGCTTTTCTCTCAGTAATCATGTGGATGTGCTGCCAGCAGCCGTAGGTTGACAGAGCTCAGGAGGGACTGAGGAGAGGGCGCAGAGGGAAAGGGATCTGGCTGATGCTGTGAAGCGAGAGTGGCCTCGGAGACTTGGACAGAGACGCAGAGTCTCATTGGACAATTACTCACGCGATGAGCAGCCCGAGTGACCTGATTACAGTATTGTGCGGAGATCACCTTGGGTACAGTGTGTGATATCATCTGGTGTTTGTTATCCAGGCTGGAGGAGGACTTTGGCATGAGTCAGCACAGAGGAAGAGATGGAAAATGAGTGTAAAGATGAGCTTTTGTTTGTAGAAAGCTCTGTTGTGTGTGTGTGTGTGTGTGTGTGTGTGTGTGTGTGTGTGTGTGGAGCTTTTTGGCACACGCAACGTTGCACAGACGTCCAAAAAGTTCTGAGCAGTTATGACAAATTCAGCTCCAACTTCATGCAGTTTGTTTTTAGTTGAAATGAATCTTAAAGAAATGGTTCGACATTTTGTTCAGATGGATCTCAGTCTCGTGTCTCTGTGTTAAATGGAGTCCGGACGTGGTTAGCCTAGCTTAGCATAAAGACTGGAAGCAGGGGGAAACGGGTAGCAATTGTAGTAAATGTTTAGTCTACAAGGTTTAAATATAGAGCTGCAGTTTATCCGGCTTGCCGTCTGTCCTGCAGCCTTTTTATTTCACGAAGCTCTCGTCAACGACTAAACTCTTCTCAGCTTCCTCCGTCAGCGTCCTCTTCGGTCTCTTGGCCTCTGCCATGATGTCTGTATGGAGAATAGCGAGAACAGATGTTCGGGGCGCCCTGTTACAAGTCAGTGTGCCATCACAATGATTCTGAAGCTTTTACTTTAAAGTAAAAAAATAATGTTGCTCTCTTTGGAAGATGACAAAATATGAAGAGAAAACTATAGTTCCAGAAGGAGACAAGTTCTGAAGATCATGAACTGTTTGTTTCTTTTCATCAATGTCTCTCATTGGCTAAACTAAACAGACAAAAAACACAAGTCTGTCCTGCTGTAATGACGACTCGAGAGCGACACGGACTGCTTTGTATTTTAGATTTGCCTGACGGGTTTGTTTCTTTCCTTCTGTCCGTCCGTCCAGCTTGTACCTGACGTGGTTTTGCTTTCTGAGCACTTTTGTATGTTAATTGTTCCCAAATGACTCCAATGATTCATTAAACTTTATGACCCTGGTCATGTGTGAATCCCTGACTTCAAAATAGTAAAATAGCAGTAGCGCTACCTTGGTGCGTGTAACTGGTCCAAAGCTGATGGTACCGTTCTTTGTAGAATCTGGTCTCCAGTGAGTACAAATTGAGAAGCGTTGAAACTGGACTTCCTGGTTCGTATTTCATCCTCTGCCTGTAACAACACGCCCACACCTGAGCTGCCTCTTTCTTTTTGTTGGGCTGAAATCTGACCACCATCCTAGTTTTTTGACAACCTGTTGTCTTTCTCTCTCTCGTCTTCCTGCAGGCCAGGCCGAGGCCGAGCTGAAGGGGTTCGGCCCGTACTACAGGAAGCAGTTCTCGGTGGCTCGTTTCTCTCAGGTAGAAGACGACCTGGAGCCGCACAAAGAGAAGATGACACAGCTGCTCAAACAGAGGGTACGTGTCGGAATATTCACCTGAAGTGGTTCCAGACGCCCGAATCAGCAGCCGCCCGTTCACTCTTTAAAATGGCTCTAATGAATCAGAGGTTTGGTCACAACTGCACCAATGGGGACGTTTGCAGGTGTGACTAACATCTGTGACGTCATCCAGGTGTGTGAGAGCCAGACAGGGAAGAGAGACAAAGACAGATTGTTATGGAGGACTGAAACTGCCAAAATCATGAATAAATGACTCAATAAATATACTGTAAACTGTAAGTTATTTTAAGGAATGAGACGTTTCCTGTAGAGAGAATTCAGATTCTTGACTGTGTGTGTGTGTGTGTGTGTGTGTGTGTGTGTGTGTGCGTTGACCAGGAGGCTCCTGAGGAGGGCGAGGTGCTGTATGAGGAGGACGTCCTTTACTTTGACGACACCAGGAAGTGGAGGGAGAGGTACGTGGTGGTGAGAGCCAACTACTGCCTGGAGTGTCACGACAGCCTGGAGGTGAGCGTGAGCACGAAGCCAACACGTGGCCACACTGACTGTATACACAGTACGCTCCCACACAAAAGGACAATTTCACCTTTTGCTCCTGTCCTCTTTCATCAGAGCTTTGTTAAAGGAAGTCCTCCGCGCCAGAAGCTGCTGCCTACAGGGGGCACCGCTCTGACCGCAGAGGAGAAGTACATGGCCATGGTGGACAAGTGCTTCCCTGATGATACCAGTGAGTACAGTAAACTTTGTTGTCCCACAATGCAACACAACATTTGTGGGCTAACACGCCAAGGTTACGAGCTGAATGCATCTGATTTGGGTAACAGTATGACCTTTCCTAAGGATGGTAGTAAGGAACAGTGTTGTTTGTTGGACTTAAAAATGACCCTGCAGGTCACTGATCACCAACCATCGGGCTCATTTCAGCCTCACCCACCCGCATTCTGGAAACAGACGTGTATCTGCTGAGTAAACAGCGACCTCTGCGGAGGATGAGCTTCTTAACGTAACGCTGTAATTCGGCTGTTTGCACACAAACGTGCTCTCACAAAGGGAAGAGTTTGTTACAGATTAACCTGCAGGAAAATGTCACGCTGTAACATAATGCAGAATTCATGCTGCAGGAAGTAATCAAACGTGTAGCTCCTTTAAATATTTCTCTACTTTCAAAATCCAGCAAATACGCATCATTCAAATTTAAAATATGTTAGTAAGTAGTAAAGGAGTTTTTCTTTACTTAATCCAGCAGGATGTTGGTTACCTTGGTTACCAGTTTACACGGTGTGATGCTGCTCCTGAGGTTATACGTGTTGTTGAGGACGAGCTCCTGAACTGGGGCTCACTGTTCTGTTTTTTTCTGTAAACCTTCATCCGTGTTTAAGACTTGCATCTCGATGTGAGAGAAGAGACACGAAGTGTTTAAACGATAAACTCCCACGGGCGCTCAACAAAGCTAAAAGCAGCTCAGGTGGGAGTTTGGGGAGCAAGGAGGGCTGAACAATGTTTAGGACACACACACACACACACACACACAGAGCAGGACTTACTGACTCAGCCTCCCATCACAACCATTGTGTTTATCCTGAATATTTAAAAATACATGAATTTACACCGAAATCCATGTAAAACATCAGGTGAAAATATGCCCCACAGAGCACATATTGGAAACAGCTATTATCACATGTCACTTTTATTTCTGTAGTGTTGTATTTCTCCTTGTCCAACACGCTTCATTGTATTGTTGACTCTGTGTTAACCTGCGTATGACTGATAAAAAGCTATTAGATGCCATAAATACAGTGGGGCAAAAAAGTATTTAGTCAGCCACCAATTGTGCAAGTTCTC
>LKNJ01004098.1:0-48404 GCA_002120245.1 Maccullochella peelii | reverse complement strand
GAAGTGATACAAGGCAGCAGAAAGAGAGGTGGAAGGTTTTGCATTGGTTGCACAGATTTTGCCTCCCCCAGCTTTAAGGGGGAGTTTCGGGACAAGGCCTTGGTCTTCCTCATAGTGGCAGTCCTTGTGGGAGTTAACTTTTTTAGACACTAGCTGTGTAAAAAGTGACATTGCAACCATGGAAATTTTGAAATTCTAGTCTTGCAATCTACATCTGCATACAAAGACATGAGAAATGGAGAGCAGCAGTGTTTTTTGCTTTGTTACATCACTTTAAAACTTTATTCATCAGTATTTTGATATTACTAAAAGATCACATGACTATGTGTAATATAAAATGGGTCACTTGTTTGGCATCCTTCAGTTCCTTTGTCTGGCCCAAAACTTTGTTTTTATTGAGTCTGCCCGCTCTGATCAGTGTCATTTTTAGCCGTAGCAGACTATCTTTACTGAAAAAGCTGTGAAAACTCACTGCTCGCTATCTGCCCAGCACCAAACAGCTGACAGACAAAGTTAGCGACTAGCTGGTGAACAACACAGTCGAGCATTTAGCAGCTAAAGAGACCAATATTTCCCTCAGGTGTCAGTGAACTGAGCTAAAAGAAGAGTCAATATTGGACTTACATTCTTCAGCTGGACACAAACATGACTCCAAAAGAAGGTAGACCATTACGGTGGAAAACCATGTAAATGCAGTCTAAAATGCATTTACCATATTTCTATTTTTTTGGAGAGCAATTGTTTATTTCGTCATATTATTTAGCCAGCTTCATACAATTATGGCCCAGTTGTATCCAGAAAATGACAATTTTATTAAAACCTTTATTTGTACAGAGGGGAGCTCACTGAGAGAAAGGTGTCTTTTTCAGGAGAGCCCTCTTTACAGGGCAAATCCAATGAGATCTGATGATTACACACACCTGCTCTCCATCAAGCTCATCAGTCTGCAGTATATCTACCCTGATTCTTCGCCCACTCTTCGCCAGATCGTTGTCTCAGCTACAGTGGTTGTTAACGCCTCAGGCCAACTTAATGAGTTTAAGTCTTATGCTGTGTCTCAAATCGCTTACTTTCGTTAGTACACTTACATGCAGTACACTGCGTACACTATGTACTTACTTGTGTAGTGCGTGAATTTTGACAGGGTAGTTCTGTTCTGCACTTACCGGAAATGATGATCGCAACATTTGGCTGCTGCTTCTTGTTTTTCTTTTAATGGCGAATTGCAGAGAATTATCGGCAAAATTTTACCGCGATTGCCGCACACCAAAATGTCTGCCGGCTCGTTTGCTCACTTGACTTCAATTAAATTTTATTAAAAATAAATGAAAATGAACGTGCCACCTACCTGCCTACTCGCTCTCTGGTGTTCCATCCACCTTTCGCCCTCCACCTGCGGTAGCCCACATAAAACCATCTCCCTCGTCTTTCCAGCACCAGCGACACCAGTCGGCCTCCTGCCGTCCCTCTCTCTACCATCATTCTGTTTGATTGCTGCAACAAATCCTTCAACTCAGTCATACAGAGCCTGTGTCTGCATTCGGGTCCACTACACACATCATAACAATGCTCATGTCACGGTGGTTGTTAAAGGAGTAGTTCAAAATTTTGGGAAATATGCTTACTTGCTTTCATGCCTAGATGAGAAGTTAGATACCACTCTCATGTCTGTGCTGTAAATCTAAAGCGAATAAGTGCATAAGTGTCAATCTATTCCTTGAATACGTAACACACTGGCTATTGATATTCACTTTTCTAATAACACGTGAATTACAGTCAGACTTTGGTATCAAACTGTGATGTCATATAAAGCATTGCCTTTCAAGGGAAGGTGATTGGAGCACTAGAGAGCTGGAATGAGAAATGGAGATGGGCGTGAGGTTAAAATGGAGTAATTGAGGTTTAGTATTTATTTAGTTAGCGTTGTGTTTCATGTGCAGATGAGCAGACACATCATTTTTCATCATCTTTAGCCCTAATAAAGATATTTGCAAGTGGAGTAATTCGAAATGGCACACGAGTAGTACTTGGTGAGCCTAGCGGAATCAGTTAAGGTCAATCTAATTTTGTCCACGCAAGGTGAGAATGGGTAGAGCATAACAAATATACACAGGTCTGCTTCAATCCAAACAAACAGGGCACATTTGCTTTCCTATCATGCACAGTTAATATTTGGCCAAACATGGCTGCCACAATAAATATTCCATGGCAGTTTTGGTTGTTTGGTCAGGCAGTTTTGACCCCATCACATGTCATCATGCATCTGTCCCTGTTATATGCTTTGAGGTTTTATTTACCCAACTTATCCTTTCAAATGAAGGCAAGAGAAACAGAATGGATACAGTGACTTAGTAGTAAGTAATACCATTTTATTATTGCATTATTTCACAGGTCCCAGGTTCCCAGGTCAAGCACAGTCTGTAAATAAGTAAGCTCAACAAATAGTTAAAGAGCTGGAGAACAAGAAGTCTAACATGGGAGCAGTTATTCCAATTCAAGCTCTGTGATTAAAGAAAAACAATTAGCTTGGCAGAAAAAACAAAGTCAATAGTTAGAAGGACCCTGAAGCTGAAGTTTTAATATCCATCTTTGGAGAACATGTTCAGCTTTTGGACAAGAGTGCGTTGAAGAGAAGAGGAGTTTTTCTTTGAAATGCTTGAATGATTAAAATGATTAAAAGTATAATCATATATGGAGCTGGAACTGCTGAGGATTCAGTCCAGCTTTAACCTTGGTGAGGCTTTAACCTTGGCCCTCTTGTGCGTGTCAGGACCGGCTAATGATTATGCCACTTTACTTCTTTTAACACACTCCTCTGCCCTCAAAATGGTAATCACACACTCATCTCTAGTTCAGGGAAATTTTGGATGCAGCGGTACCCATTCTGCATGCTGTTAATCTTTTTCTTTCCTTCTTTCTTTGTGCCTACTGGGAACCTCGGGGGCTCATGGAGAAGCCATTCATGGAGAGCCTGATAAGGTGCAGACTTGGAGAAGCATGTAAAACCCTTCTCTGTCTGTTTCTTCCACGAGAACTCGCATAGAGGTCACTTATCGGATGTCCCTCTGTATTTGTCCTATTCTTTATTTAACTTGAGCTGCATGGTTGGTTTGACTTCTGATTGAGCTTTTGTAGCAATACTGAGATGACATTTTCAACACACATCTTTCCACATGCCATTAAACTAGCCCTGATATCCCACTACAGTCCTGTACAATAAGCTTTAGTTGTGCTAGCCACACGCCATCAAGCACTGTACAGAACATCCTTTTTTTTTTATCTAACAATAGATGTACAGATGGGTGACAAATGAAAGGAAAAATGAATAAATGAGCAGAGAAACATGGTGAATGGAGATGCCTCCATACAGGGCTGAGGGGTCACTGAATGGTTTGAGGAGTGTGAAAATTATGAGATATGGCCTTCACCAGATCTCAACCCAGCAGCAACACCTATGGGAGATTATGGAGCGACATGTTAGACAGTGAACACCAACATCAAAACACCAAATAAAAGAATATCTTTTAGAAGAATGGGGTTCATCCCTCCACTAGAGTTCCCAGTGACTTGGAGAGTCTCTACCAAGAAGCACTGAAGCTGTTCTTGGGGCTCGTAATGGCCTTACTGAGACACTTTGTGTTGATTGCTTTACTGTATCACCTACCTAAAGTAAAATTTATTCCAGTATCTCAACAATTAAACCTGTATGGTTTTATTCAGATGTTGGTGTTAATCTAAATTTCTATTTTCTGTACAAAATTGCTGTATATATGCTTATTTATGCTTTTATAGCTTTGTTATCTTTGTTTTAGCCCTATACCTGTGTTGGTTTCCTTCCCGAATGCCTTTTCTTTTGAATCCTAGTTCTGGTTTTGATGTTAGACAGATTGTTTTAGTAATAATACAAAAATCAAGACAGCTGGAAATTATTCCCTGTGTGTTCCTGCTTTTGTGTCGTTATCCTTGATTGTCTTCACCTGTTCCCCGTTTACTCACCTGCCCCTGTTTCCTTTTCCTATATATACCTGTCCTTTTCCTTTGTTCTCTGTTGGGTCATTGTACTGTGTTAGATGTGTTCCTTGTGCTCCGGCTGTCTCCCAAACCTGGACTCACCTGTTTGTTTGCCTGTTGCCTGCCTTCCTGGATCTCAAGTAAGCGTTTCAATAAACCCTTGAAACTGCTTTGAGCCTCCTCAACTGTTTGCATGTGGGTCCTTCTCCTGCCGTTCCTGGCTACACACCCTTTTCTTTAACCACCTAGCACCCTCCATCCTCTCGTAATGCACCAGAGTCAAATTCCTTGTATGTGTAGGCCTACACATACTTGGCTATTAAAGCTGAGTCTGATTTTGATTCAAAGAAATGGAGCATAGCGTTAGTTCAGGCAGACCAACGAAGTCACGCTTGCATTAGCTGCCTGGCATCATGTGTTTCATTCATGCTTAACAATCAGACTCATTCAACCAGCTGTGTGGTCTGTCAGCTGACTAGTAACAGCCAATCATTTTCATGCAGGTTTGCAGCGGCCATTTTAACCTGACACTTTTCAGTCACTCTGCTGAGCATGCTAACACCGTTTGCTCCTGCAGCTCCCTCCACCACCCCAACCTCCTCCTATGTGCTAAGTTTTTGGTAGCTTTGATCTAACTAAGTTTAATGTATCATAAACTGCAATAACTAGCTCATTACTTAGAGTAGTACCCAAGCTTTACTTACAAGGCCAAGGAGCATATCATTATAGGTTAGTTTGTGGGGTTACATGGTTTTTTTAAAAACCCTTTCAGGACACACTGTGTAGTATTTGTAGTACTACCTCCCAAGTCCCATTGTTTCAAAAATTGCTAAGAATTTCAATGGTAAATCTGCCAGTTATCATTGTAACCTGCACATATGGCATGTGAGAATGGAAGCTTGACAGGTATAGTAATGCACATATAAATAAGTTTAAAACGCATCTAAAATTATTAGAAAACACTCATCCAAACAGGACCACAATGCCTTCAAAAGCACAGTATAACATCATAAAATATGATCTGATAAATAAGCTGAAAGAAGTAAATGTAAAAATCCAGTTCATTCAGTTGCACAAGCGTTTTGTTAAAGTGCCTGATTCTTCTGAAGACTTCTCATCAGCAGCTTCAACAAATTGTTTAGACCCCAATCCGACACCTTTGTTTACCTCCGGCTGCTTATAATTGAAACTTAACACGACGCATGTCCAGAAACCTTAATGAGAAATGAATATAGATCAATTATTTTTGCGTCAAGGTACAAGAGGGACTAGCACTGATATATTGAGCTGTGGCTGGTTTTTTAGTCTTACCCCAGTGTAGTAAAATTGGAGTCATGACCTACATTTCAAACAATTTAGCTGTGAGATTAAGTATTGGGGTACTTCAAAGGAAGTGAAGAATGCGTGGCCTTGGCGCCTTGAGCAATGCACACCCATCCACCTCAAAGTTTGTGGCTCTCATGTTTCTATGGGAACAGTAAAGATGGTAGGCAGATGAATTCATTTTAACCCAAAGAAACCCCTCATTTGCTGCGACAGTGATATCCTTAACTGATAGTTCTGGTAGACAGATTATCTGGTTTGTGTGATCATTGCGTATCAGTGATCCTCATTTTCAATTTGTCCTTTCCTCAGACTTATGCTTTCACTCAGCCTGATGCTTGCCCTCTATCTAATCTCAGTTTGAGATCCCCTCTTTGTTTCTCTCTTTCTCCTTCACTCTCTCCATCCACATCTCCCTGCCTCCTTCCATATTGGACGACACAGTCCCAATCTGAGTTTGGTTTCTAATAGGGGCATTCATTTCATTGACAATATACTGAATCGAGGCTAAGGGAGAAGGAAAAGGGAGAGGGGGCTGAAAATGAGTGGGTGGTTTAACTGTGAGTGCTGGTGTGGTGTTTGTGCACACATACATGTGTGTGGGAAAGTGACTAAAACCAACCAATAGAGATAGCAGTGTGTCATGAAGCTCCAGCATGGTGCACAGTCAAATCCAGGGATACTGTCACATCCTATCCTCCTCAACACTGGTCTCTGTACTCTGTGGGCCAGCGAGGTCTATATAGACATTGCCATTTCAATATCATCCATTTGTCATTTCAATATCCAGTTTTTCAACATTTAATTGTGGCTTGATTATCTCTATCAGTACAGTAAAATAGTGGATTATTAGTTTTTTTTCTCTTTTAAAGGATAAGGCTGATGGGTTTTTCTGTTTTCTTCAACAAATCCCATTTAATGACCAAAACTAACTTTGTTAGCCTGTCTTTCTTTATTTTTGTACCCTGTCTGTGGCACACAGGACTAGACATTTTAACGGTGTGGTTCACTGATGGGCTTTGGCCGCACAGAGAATACTTTTCGTGGGTTTTTTGACAATAATTAAAATGTAGAAAACCACCAGCTTTATCCTTTAATTTACCATTTCATCTTTTAAATTAAATGCTGGGTAAAGGGATCCTCCATACAGGTGAGGGCTCATAGAGCAAGTAGGGAAGTCCAACAGGAGTCAAACCAGCAACCCGCAACATTGCAAACACGTGATCTAAGCCTACTAGAGAGCCTGTTTGTCCACGTTATTGCAGTTAGGTGACTGTATAATGTGAGTCGTAGGTTGTGAGAAAATTAAACCTATTTTTTTTTTTTTTTTTTTATGGAGTATGAGTTAAGTAGTCTGTATAGCTCTATTCTAAACTTCAGAAATTCCAGAGGACTTTTGAGCAAATCACTCCTGATCTGCTACTTCAAGAGGTTATGAGTTTGTTGCAACAGGATGCAGACATTTGCAAATGACAGCCAGTGGGTTGCTTTTTGCTTACACTATGCTTGTCTCATGGTTATATTGATCTTGTCGTGTGTAAACGTGATGAGAGCATCTGCACTGTATCTGTAGTAAACACTGTGGATCCGAGCAACAGTGTTTCTAAGACTGGACGCGTGTTAATTAACCATTTTAAAAAAGGGACTTTGCACATTTATCAAGTGTCATTCAAGTGTCAGAACACTGAAAATCTGATACTCACAGGCAATAAACTGTACACATGATGAATACAGCTGTCAGTCACATCCACATGAAGCTGCTGGGCACTGAGACAGGAAAAAAAACTGTAGATACACTCTGCTGTTTGTGCTGTTCTTCCATCCCCCTCACTCACTGTTTGACATTCTCACACACACACACACACACACACTGTACAACACATAGCCAACTCGTGCTTATCTTCCTTGCACACATTTAGAAAAGCATACACTGCTGCCTCTGTCTGGACATCAATGTAAACTACACCTTATGTAAAAGCAGGACAGTTTATGGTCATTTTATAATCCACAGCTACTTACTCTCTTGTATATCAAGACCTTATTGTGTCATGTTATTGTGTATTTCAATTATGATAGTGAAATTGGAAATATATCATCGTTTTGCGCCTCAAAGTGGTTGCATTTAATTTCATCACAGCCGACTTGTGGGCGTATGTGTGTCTCGAATGAAACTCGCTGACAGTAAAGTCTGATTGAAACCTTTCATGTTATTTTTATTGTTATTTCATAGTCTTCCACATGTGTCTGGTGGATTGTCTTTAAGGAGAACACAGTATATTTTCAGTAAAGAAGCAACAGTATTGGGTAACACCATAATGACACACAATCTATCCTTGCTAAAATTGTAACATTTTTGAGCTCTTGTTGTTGTTCCCTCTAGGGCAGTGGTTCCCAAACTTTTTGGCTTGTGACTTCTCAAAATTGAGCAATGTTTGTAGTTGCAACTTCTCATCACAGATTGCATATATGCAGAGGTGTAACTACACACATGGCCTCTCTGTGTTTTTACCTGGGAATATGAACCTGAAGTGCAGTTTACATTTTATAATTAAAACTTATACAGTGTATATAGTGGGTTTTTATAAAGGCACATACCAATATCTTTTGGAATGAAGAAATGCCTCAATAAATTGAACAATTTAACAAATAGCACAATGTACCCCTAGAAGAGTAGAGAACAATGTTCAAAAACAGTTTTTATACCATCATGTAGAGAAACTCTGACATAAAACGGTTTTAAGTGAATAAAGAATTGTAGAAATTAATGAATTAAAGGTTAATTAGGTTAAATGACTTTGGTCATTCATTGGTTTGTAGTTACCAAATGTTTTGGAATTGGTCAAGTAGATCACCTCAGCCGGCAGCCGCGAACGGGCTACAATAGCATAATCCCTGCAGGCAACTGCGCCCATGAAAAATATGACCACTAAAAGTGCTTGTTTTTGCCTCTGACAGGCTCAGATTGTTGTTCTCAGTGTCAGACATTACACTAAGCTATGCTTTCTGTACTCCAACACAACAAACTCCTCTCTCCAACTCTGACTCACATTTCCACCGCCGTCTTTGTGCAGCAACTCACCTCTTGCGAGATTCCAGAGCAAGACTTTTTCTTCTGACTTCTGTTTCTGGTTAAACAAAAGATCTCACTCTTACTAACAAAAAGATCTATGTCTATAGGGATCCACAAAAATAAAGCTAAAAATATTACAGAATAATCTTAAAAATAAATGTTTTATAGCAATAACATGTATGTTTTCTGTTTTTCCTATCCTGTTAATCATCTCATGGTCCCTTAGATTTATCTTGTGACCCCTTTTGGGGATTCTGACTCCCATGTTGAGCACCAGTGCTTCAGTGGTTCATACAGTACCTGTTTTGGAATCTGAAACTACACTCAGACTTTGAACAGGCTGCTGTCAGACCTTTTGCAAACGGTCCTTGGCAACTGCTAAATCTGTGCTAATATGAGTGTCAAAATTGCAAATGATCTACTTAATGCCTTGTACCATGTCAAACACTTCTCTTTATGAATTAGTATTCTGCCTTCCTTGTATAACTGCAGCACTGATACTGCAGTACACATGTAGCTTTCAACTGTTGCTGCAAGTAACTGAAATGTTATTGAAAATGATTACATAACTGCAATGCAAAGTAAAATAAAACCGCCAAGCATTGGAGAGTTGAGGGACCTTCAGCAGACTAATGGGGTCAGTCCTGCGCACCCTCAGCTTTTTCCATTTGAAGTTGTTTTTTATACTATAAAAAATGTTCAACAAAACTAACAGTTGAGCAACCCAAATGGCATAGTGAGAAAAGAGGAACCTCTACAACCTTTGCCAATAATAAGTTCTGAAGACAACAGTACTGACAAACTGAACAAAACACAAGAAAAATAACTAAATTTGAATTTAATTAAATTTGAATTTATACTACAAAGTAAAATTAATGCTTTATCATTAGAAACTATGTTAACAGATAACATAATGTCTGGAAAATGAATCCACCTACTGTAGCCCCTGAGTCTGAACAAAAGCTCCTTTATCCGAGCCATTTATTAGAGATCCTCAAATAAATGAACTCTTCCTGCTTCATTTGGAGCTCAGGCGCCTCAGCTCTATCCAGCCATTGATATGAGATGTGCTCAATAATTCAAATTATAGCATCGGAAAAGAGGATGCAATTCATTAGTCATGTCATTTTGGTGTTGGGCAATGACCCTTGCAGGTATGCCAGCTAAATCATCTCATGACAATATGGATGGGGGTCATTTGTAACTGTGTCATGTTATGATTACTACTTTGTTACAATGGATCCTTCTGACCTCAATGTGATTCAGTGAGTGAAGAGTTTTGCTTATTATAATCATAAAGCGGAATGTATTCTCATAAGTTTCAACCACCAGGGTGATAAGAGGTCAAGGTTTTTTTGTTTTTTTTTATAAAACTACTGAAGGCATATTTGACAATATTCAGAGTTAGGCGTGAGTAGTTTTGTTCCTTAAAGTGTTTCAGCTTTAAAAAATGTTGAATTTTAAACTTGCATTAAAGGAGTACTCCAATGTTACGCGTGGAGATCAAAATACTAAGTTATAACTGACTCAGGAGGTAGAGCAGGTCGTCCATTAATCCCAGGGTTGGTGCTTTGATTCCCAGTTCCTCCTGTCCACATGTCGAAGTGGCCTTGGGTAAGACACTGAACCCTGAGTTGCTCCCGATGGAGGCCAGCACCTTGCATGGCAGCTCCGTCACCATCGGTGAGTGTATGTGTGTGTGAATGGGTGAATGAGACCAATCTGTAAAGCGCTTTAAACCGTTGAACCGTTAAGGTTGAAAGCGCTATATAAGTGAAGTCCATTTACCATTTAACTATAACAACTATTGTTTAATGTATTTTGTGGATCTGAAGGTGCCTTGTCAAGTTTGAGAAAATAACCCTGATGATGTCATAGTGATGTCATTAGGGTTATCTTAGATTGGTCTTGAGACTTCAAGTTCAGAAAGTCTGTGTTACAAACTGGGGGTGTGGAGTTTGAAAGATGTGGGCGTTACCCAGGCAGGGAGGGTCTAAGGTTGGGTCTAAAGAAAACTGCTGTCCAGTTGCATAATGGGAAATGTAGGATCCAGTGTTTTTGGAGTTTGACCCAATCTAGGGACTGAAAGCCAAGACATCCAGATTTTCTGTGTTTGTTTTGGATTTCTTCTACCCCATTGTGTTCACCTGTATGTCACTTAACGCAGCTTTCAAATTAAATTGGAAACACAAGGCATGAGCAACATTTGATATTATGGAATATGTTTACATTATTGAAAAATCAATTTCTCCAACATCCCACTCCCTTAGTTACAAACTGTCCTTCCCAGTCTGACTTACACAAGAAAAAAGAAAGATCCACAGTAATTAGATGATCTACCAAACATACAGTAATAAACAAACTTTAGGAGATGTAGTATGGGGTCATAGAAGGGGAAAACTGCAGCTTGGGGTTTGAAAATTAACATTCAGAGGAACTGCTGCACGAATGAAAGGCACATCTCTGTTGTGGTGTTTGTAAATGTAATGAATATGTAAGGTGTTTGTTATTAAGCCCTGTTCTGCAACTCTGAGTTAGGGGGTTCAGGCATTTCATTACCAGCTAATACTACAAAATATGTGCAAAGTCTTATATTGAAAAATACACAACAACATACAGCAATATACAACTTAAGCAGTTCAAGCATGGTTTTTTTTTCCATACTATTTGTTTCCTCTAGAATTGTGGCTATTAACAAAATAAAAAACAGAAATCCCACTAAGAAGGACATGAAATAATAGGAGATCGTATACGAATGGTTCCATGTACAGTATATGTTCAAAGCATGTGACCTTGAAAATGGATGACAGCGACTGATACCAGTGAAGTAGCATCATTTATCTCATTCTCATCCAGTTAATAATCAATAGTGTAATTTTCTAAAAGTAACTTCTACTCTGCAAATTCAATGTTTAATAAAGCTTTTCATTTCATTCCCAAATACTATCATTGCTTCGCTGTTCATAGCATTTTAATACTTAAAATTAAACAGCATATTTGTAGTTATTTTTCATGTTAAAACTTGGGGCTCTGGGGGCAAAAATAGCGCAGAGTTGCTGATATGCAAAGCCAGAATAGTTCATCATGTAGCTATTTCCTTAAAAATGAACAATGTCAAAACAAAATATCTGAATTTATTTTTACAAGGCTTACTATTTGTAATTATGATGTCTATGATGATGATGAGAAAATTCCTAAATCTAAACACCAAGGTCACTACTCCCCCTGACCTCTCAAACGGTATTTAGAAAACATTACCGTGTCCACCAGCATTAGAGTTGGGAAGGATGTATTGTAAAAAGCTTATATACAGAATAGCTTCTGTAAACAGGGGAAGGTGCTAGTTTGATGAACTCTGCGGTTTCCTCTTTTCCAGTTTGATCCAGATGCCCTTCTCTGGTCGCAGGATGAGCTCTCCAACCGGCCGCAGCTCTTCACGCTTCTGACAAGCTTCAACGTTAAAGTTACGCAGAATGGATGCCAAGATCACCTTTTCTTCCATCAGTGCAAAACGCTGACCTGAGGAGCATTATAGTGGAACACACACAGCAGTAATTCTGGATGCAATGCACAGATTTAAGAGCCTCACTGAGGAAACTCAGGAAAGTATGCGTGGAGACAGATTCAGTAAACCACAAATAAAACCTGTTCTGTTCTTACCGATACAGTTGCGGAGTCCAGCGGAGAAGGGGATGTATGCGTATGGAGGCCTTCCCACGGAATTCTCAGGCAGAAAGCGATCAGGCCTGAACTCCTCTGGCTCAGGGAAGTATCGTGGGTCACGGTGGAGAGCGTATGTAATGATGATGGCATTGGCACCTTTGGGTACCTTGAAGCCATCTACAGGTACAAAAGAAACTTAGTTACTGTAAGAAAAATATGGTCATTACTAGTCACTAAACATGATTTGTTTCACATAAAATCATTTTAAATTTCACTGCCTTAGCTTAAGCCAATTGGAATCATGACAGACAGATGAGAGCTGTTCAAGTACAAAAGAAAGGAAGGTTGAATTAAAAGATAAATCTGGTTTATTACCATTACCATCATTTCTAAGGATTCAGAAAACATCATAATCACCAAATGATTTGCTGAGTTCTAGGAAAAAGGTGGCATCTCAACAGAAAGAAATCTGAACCATGAGATCAAACAACCTGTCTGACCGCTGGTGCTCTGTTGAACTTAGTCATGTCATCATATTCCCAGAACTCAGCTGTTATTGGTGAGTACACTGTTGTCATTATTACTGAGAGCACTGACACTCAGAACTACGATAAGGCCCCAGTTGTAATAAAACTGAATTATCCAATTAATACAATGCATTTGATCAACTAACTTCTTGCAGCAGTTGCATGACGTGAGAAAGCAAAGTGAGACTCAAAAACATTAACGCAAAAAAAGCAAGTGGACCCATGAAAGGGTACTTGTCGCTAAGTAAACAGATACAAGACTCCAAATGGTCTTACAAAAGCATGGTAGCTGCTATTAGTAAGACTAGAAAACATGCTAACACTCATTTGAAAAAATGAGTTGCTAACTGGCTATGATTTGATTAGTGTGATGCCATATTTCAGGTGTCTTTGCTTCACTATTTATTTCCAGAATCCTGATTCCTATACTTAACTACTATACTACTTTTTAATCAAAGAATGACAACTTTACTTGGCTTTCCATTACTAGACCTAACATGATCATCTAACGTACAGCGTGATTCACTCTCTTACCACACAAACTGACTATTTCCCACATGTTGCAATCCAGAGGGAGTCTGTTTTATTAATTTGAAGAATCTCTGTGGAAATTGGGAAAGATGTGGCTGCAGCAACACCATACAATTGCTGTCACAAAATGTTATGTGACAGAGAAAAATAATGAAAATAATAGAGGAAGCCTGGCCTCCCTTGGCTTCTTATAAAAATACCACTGCCTTGGGGGATTTGCACTCAACAAATGAATGTTTCATTCAAGTGTCATCACTCATCTCTAACTCACTGATATGGCAGTCTTCACCGATGCTGCGGGCAAAGAAAGGCACAGAGGGAAATAGTCGCAAGGCCTCCTTGATTACACACTCCAGGTATTTGAGCTTCTTGAGGTCCTCTGTGTTAACAGGCCGGTCAGATGTACCTTTACACATTAAACAGGAAACATTGTTGAGCACAGAATACAGAAACAGATCAGATTTTAAACTAGTTCTTAGGTCAGATGGTTGTTAATAAGTCTGTGCTCCAGTTTCCTGCTGTTGCACTTTATCCTACTTTTATATCCTTGAGATATTCCCCACTTTTCCCACCTTCTACAGTAGATAAGATAAAATAGTACTGTATATTTTTAAGGGACACACCCCATGGATGTGTTGTTTGTTGATTACACAAGTCACAAGTTCAAGAATCTTTATGCAGTCATTTATATAGGCGTACATAGAAAAAGAAATTCCAATCTATAGACAATGAATCAAACAACAAATTGGTTATATAACTAGGTGCAGTAATGTAATTGGTAATTTTACAATGCAAAAGAAAGGTTGAGTATGTCACAAAATGAATGCTTCTCTGCTTGAGGACAAGTTTAGATCCTCAAACGAGTGAAATCTTAGCATCTGTGATTTCTATAAGGCCATCTATCTTACGTCATGGAAAATATGCATGGAGACCATGGTAACTCCACACAGCAGTGAAAATAATTCAATTATTCTCTATGTATTTTGGCAAGGATTTTCACAGCTATTATCCCTGCATAAGCTCCCCTTGACTTGTAAAGAACAAATGAGTCCTAGCACAGATGAGTCAAAAGGCCTTCGGGCAGGAAAATAAATGATGTCATGAAAGTGAGAAGGTGTGTGGTGGCGGGGGAGAGGGCATGTTACTGTTACCGAACACCTCCTGAAGCTCTTGTTGAACTTTGCTGTGTGCCTCAGGGTGGGTACCCAGCAGATGTAGGGTCCAGTTCATAGAGGCTGCTGTAGTATCATGTCCCTACATAACGAGGGCAGTTAAATACAGAAAAACAACACATTATTTACAACTTTAAAGCTGCATTCATTCATTTATTTTTTTATTTTTTTATGGGCCACTTGGGGTCAGCAGAAAAAGCTGCAAACTCAACAATGAAATATAAAATTCTGAAGTTATTATGGTGAATGTATTAGCAAATGGTTGCCTATTTACAGTACACATCCAGCAGACACGGAGCAACATTACCATTGATTTGGTGTTGGGTTTCTGGCCACCTAACAAATATAATATTCACTCTCCGTTTAGCTCTGTTTTGGTCTCCACCAACTCCTGAGGGAAATAGCTGGCTCCTTGGCTGCTAAATGCTCCACTTTCTTAACCAGCTAATTGTTAACTTTGTCTGTCTGCTGTTTGGTGCTGGGCAACTAGCCTAGGTTTATCAGGACTTTGCCTGACGCTGCTAAAATTAGGTTGATGATCGCAGTGAGAATGAACCAAACGCTCTGTAGAGCTGAGGTGAACTGCAGAGTTGGGTGATAAGTCTCTGTGCATTCGTCACTACGAGCAACTCCTTTCTCATGACAAATTGTGGTTTTATCCAATGTTAATATAAAAAAAAGAATAGTGCAGCTTTACGTATTTTTTTACTCATACTGTGAGTTGTATTTCTAACCACCAACCCTAAACATAAAGGTGTCCACTTCCTCCTGAATGTCCTGATGGCTCATGCTGTTGCCATTCTCATCGGTGGTCTTCAAGAGCATGTCCAGAAAAGCTCGTCTTTTCTTTGCATCCTGGTCAGAGTCGCTGTCTGATTCAGTATTGGAAATGTTCTCTGCTCTTTCGCGTATCACCTGACACGAAATTAAGGGTTAAGGGTGAATGTTGTCTCTTCTGCATCATTTTGATGTAATAAACACTGAACATTCACTGATTTTCAAACCACTGGCCTCATTACTCACGTTGTCTGTAAAGGAGTGTAGGATCTTCAGTGTCCTGTCGTGCTCCCGGCCGTCACCAAAGTAGTTGTACACAAAGTCGAGCCAAAACCAAGGTGTCCTCTGTCTGCGGCTGAGAATGTCACTCATTCTAGGGACAAAAAGTTAGATAATCAGATAATTATTCCCTTATTATTGTCTGTATTTGTGTGATAGAAAAAGAAATTTTAAAGAACTCACTTG
The DNA here is from genome assembly GCA_002120245.1 of Maccullochella peelii. NCBI lineage: Eukaryota > Metazoa > Chordata > Actinopteri > Centrarchiformes > Percichthyidae > Maccullochella > Maccullochella peelii. The sequence continues at coordinate 32,865 of LKNJ01004098.1, read as the reverse complement.
TACACGCTCTTAACATACTCTGAATCAGAATTACTCTGGGCATAAATTTTCTTTCCCATTGCAGTTTCTGAAAAGACATGTCCAAATATAAATTCCCGTTCTAATAAAAGGGTCTGGGCATCTTTCTTATTGTAAATTGATAAGTTAACATTTGTTATGTGCAAACAGAGGTAAAAGGTTTATCCATACATGCACATTTAATGTCCATATGCTCACCACAGATAATGTCCAGGGCACACAGGGTCACATGACTGAAGCAGTTGAATGGACCCTTCCCTGCCTGCTTCTCCAGCTTCTCCACCAGGATCTCTGCCTGTTCGTTCATCACTTCCAAGAAGTCGGTCAGGATGGAGAAGTGGAAGGTGGGTGTCAACATCTTTCTCCGCTGACGCCACTTATGTCCAGTGCTGATCAAAAGAAGAAGACATCAAAGAGGGTTCAAGGGTGAGCAAGAACACAAGACCCATGCACATATTCTTATATAAATTGTAATATCTTGGAATGGGATGAAAACGAATGACAGAAGAAGCTGAGATTAACTTTAACTTCGTTAAGTTTAGTCATCATCAATTCTAAATTTAGTAAACAGCTCAAGATTTTCCCTTCGAAGTTTCGGTAACACATTGGTCCATAATAACTTATCTTTAAAACAGATTAACATGAGATTTGTAGTGGGCATTCGTTGTCACAAGTGAATAAATTGGTTATTGATTTTGAATTGAACTGATTTTGGTGACTCGCTGACCCATATGATGATCCTTTTCCTTCTTAGACACTCAGTAGCGCTTTCTCATTGTGCCACCTTCAGGTTAAATTAAGAACTGATGAACCATATTGATTGTGTTGACCTTTTCCCACCCTCAGGCCAAAATTTTCACACATTTAAAAATCAAGTGACAGATTATCACAAAATTCACTTTTTACACTTATATACTCTCATATAATCTCTATCCATTTTAGACATTACATAACCTACTGCCTGCTAGTATAATGTTGTCATTTTTTCTGTGTGAACACACTACATATTCAGAACTTGCTAGTTAGACTACAGCTTGCATCTGGTCTTATAATTTTTTTTCATTTTCTTTCAAAATCGTGTTTTGTTTAGTTTTTTCCAAACCCATAGTTGGCTGAGTGTGGATGCTGGCACTATGATTTTTTTCTTTCTCTTTATTAATGAAAGATTCTTGATTTTATTTTTTTTAGTTTTTTTTAAATCTTTTCTGATCGTCACTGACAGACTCTTAATATCGTGCCGATGAGAGCCAAAGGTACATACCTGGTAAGAAGGCCAGTTCCAAGCCAAGGGTGGAGGAAGTTGTATGCATAGGCTTTTTCCATATGAACAGGGTTGGTCAGCACCGTCTACAGAAGACAATTAATAGCAAAACTAAAATGTAAGAAAGAGTTATCAATTAAACAGCAAAGTTGTTCTTCAATAGATAGCTTGAATGGTGAGCAGTTATGTAACAGTTACAGTGGCTACAGTCCGAGCATCAGCAGTGTTTAAAGTGCAATGTCAGCCTGAATAGACCATGTTGTCGCATAGGGAATAACAAGGTTAAGGTCAGCTTGACTTCTCTTGCTTTAGTGCTGCAACCTCTGCTTCATTAAGTGTGTGAGTTGTTGTTTTAAATGCATGAAAGTGCTTCAGTATATGGGTGTTTTAGTTATGTCTGTACAAACACTTTGAATGTAACTGCTTTACATATCACTGAATATGAATAAAAATGAAACACTTTTTACTCCTATTCACTTACTGAGATGACGTTTTGCAGCAAAGACATATTTACAAGATAAGGCATGTGGACATTGACACGTTACACCTACTACATGTATACTACTGCATGTAAATGTGGAGTTGTCAGTCACTGTACCTCAATAGTTTCAGCATGAAACAGAACCACAAATGGGACCGGTCCAACCCAGATTTTAAGCAGCGGTGCATCACAGAACTCACGAGTATAATCCTCAATTTGACGAAAGAAATCTGAAACAAAGATAAGGAAATCTATATATACAATAATGGAGCATTAAGTAGACAATTACTTCATGGCAATCTGCGCATAAATCTCCAAGCAAGGAACAGCATGTTGATTGCTCTCTTACCTCCTGCATTGGTTTTGAACTGCAGTGCATTTCCAATGAAGGGATACGTCCTTTCCACCTCCGGAATAGGCTTCATCTCAAACCATTTGTGCAGGTAATCGCTGAGCAGCTTGTAGGTGATGTAGGTCAGGGTAGCAATGAAGATGCTGACTCCAAGTAAAGGTATCGTGTAATTGCCAAGAAAAACTGCCATCTTTTTTTGCTGTGTGTATGTACAGGTTATGTGTTAAAGTAGCAGTGCCAGGCTGTCCTCCTGTGCCTTTACCATTAACCAGTGATGCTTCTCTGCTTTTGCCCCTCCTTTTGTCTGCTGTCAATCCAATGACAGTTTACTGGATTAAGGCGGCAGCCACTGTATTTATTGTCATTTATGGCTCTTGTGCATGTTATAGAATGCGTTAGAATAGGAGATACATAACACGGGAGACAAGACATAGATAAAAATAAGTTCTAACATGATCAAAAACCAACTGTAAATGTTGGCACAAATTCTATAATAAAGATGTTAATTATTTACCCTATGATAGCTGACTGGCCCTGTCCGAGGCCTTTGACAAATACCAGACAAGGAGAGAATAAATAGGCCAATGTCCTTTTATATAACGTCCAACCTTGGCTAATAAAACAGCCTTATCGTAGCACCACATATCTTTTATAATTAAAACAAGTTTTCACTTGTAAAATAAATGCAAATAATATAAGGATTATTACATACAGTTTACCCTAATTTTTTCAATAATAACAACTTTGCTATTTAATTGATTACTTTCTTATATTCAAAACTGTCTTGATTGAATAGATGTTTTAATCACATGAGAACATTTAGGCCATTATGTTTTAGTTTTGCTATTTAGAATGATTATGTTATTCTGTCTTGTACTGATGCTTGGATATGATGTTTGTTAGTGTAAGGCACAGATGCTTGGACCAAGGTCCGACAGTATTATTTCTCCCATGCCTGGTTGTTTTCTGTGTTATTATAAATATGTGACTGTTTCCCGCCTTCGGAGTCAGACTCATTGTACACAGCTCGTGTGCATGATCTCTGTCCTGTCAGCTGAAATAGATTGACTCTGTGATCATCCTTATATCTGTTCACTCCTTTTGTGTTTATCTTAATCCTTACTCATTGAAACTTTTGTTCTTTATTTGTTACTTTTTATTCTTCTGCTTAATTAACTCTTCAAAAGACAACTGTTTGTTGAATCATCATTTTATTTGTTCACTTCTCCACAAGTGAAATCAGAATTTCCACCACAAACACCACTATAGGATGTAACTGAAAACATGGCTTTAAATCAGTATAATACAGGAAAGAGGACTAGAGTGCTGCAATAACATCTTGCCCTGAAGTTTCTTGAATGAAAATGGCCTCATTCCAACTTTCTAATTAGAAACTGTGGATTGTGTAACTCAGGCATAGAAAATGGTGTAGTGTCTTACTGTAACCACTAGATGTCACGTGTCACATGTTTAATCAGACTGTGAAGAGATTAATTCTCTGCTCTTACAGAAAATGTAAGCTTTTGTCTAAATGGATCACTGCAATACTAAGATTATTACATAAAAATAATTTTTCAGCTAAATTATACATTTAAGTCATGTTTGGCCAACACATAACAAGACTGAGATACATAACTTCAAATAACTTCTTTGAGTTCATTTAGAGTCTTACACTGCTTTCTGGTGTAAGGGCTAACCATTTAGCAAACACTTTATGAAGAGATTATATCATTAAAACTGCACTTTGAATTAAGAAGAGTTCATTTGCAAAAACAGATAAACGCCATTCCTAAAATGAATAAACCAACACCAGTTTGATTGATATTGGAGTGCACAATAAAAATAAAAAAAAGACTTGGAAAAATAAATAAAAACAGAGGTATCTGTTTTTGCAAATGAACCCATTTATTGGAATGTGTTGATGTAAAGCTGCAATGCTATGTAAACACAATATGACAGAGGGCAGACCAATTGGCAAATGGTATCAATTAGTAATAATTGAACATACATTGGTAATTATTAATACAAAGGGAATTTCCCAATACTACCGATGGAATACTGTTACTCCTGCAATCGATTGGTCATGCCAAGTGCTATGAGGAGCTTCTGGTGAAAGGCCGGCACCCTCTCCTTATGGACGGGCCAGTCCAGGATGCAGCATGGACGCAACATGCCCCTGCGGAGGAAGAGTGAGCGAGACAACTTGTAGTCGTGAACATCCTGCAGGATGACCAGAACCACAGAGTCCCTGCTGGCTTCAATGACCTGGTGAAGTGCATGATGGGCTTTAAATCTGGATAAGGAAAGACACAGGGTAGGAGGGCAGAGGGCAACATTGAGAACTCACTTTATCACAAATATATAACACAAATACCAGTGTAACCCAGACAAAATATATTGCACAGCACACAATTCTAAATTACATATTTAGATTTTTACTTAACCTGATATAATATATAATAATAATGTATAAATCAAGTAGTGTATGTTTGATTTACCGTCTACACCAGGGATCGTTGAGAAGAGTTTCAGTGACAACAAACAAGATTTTTCTGGATTTTCTCATATTATCCACAATGGATTCAAGCTGTGACATGCCAGGGACTGAATCTCGATCCTCCAAAAAAAACTTGCACTTTTCGTTCTCTAAGGGGACCAACCTTCTCTCCACCCAGCTGCTGTCTTCCTCTGCGTGTATGACGTAAGCATCATACACAAATTCCCTGCCCTCTTCAACTTTGGCGTCACTAAATCCTAATGTGCGATTGATCAGTATGTTCCAATAAAACTGAAACCTCCAGCCATGGAACCGCAACAGAAGTGCAGTTACAGTCAGCATGATAACAGTTGTGCTGCTCAGTATGTAAAGAGCCTGAAATGGGGTCATATCTTTGCAAGAGAGGGTGTCAAAATCCATGACGGAGCGGTTAAAGTAAACTAGTGGAGTGTTGCACCTATACTGATCCCTGAGATCTCGCACACTGCTCATATTTGTGTTATTCAACCATGTCACGAACCACAGGATGCTCTCACATGTGCAGTCAAATGGATTTTTGTTCATAACAAGCAGGCTGAGGTTGCTCATAGGAGTTTTGAACACTTCGGGCCTCACAGTTGTGATCAGATTCTTCTGTAAAAATAAAGCCCGCAGTGAGTTCAGATCATCAAAAATGGAGTCCTTGAGGCTATTAAGGAGATTGTTGGCCAGGCTTAGTTCACGGAGGTTAGTCAACCCTCTCAGAGCCTCTGCTGGGATCTCATCCAGCCCGTTACTATCCATCTGTAAGCTTATCAAGCTCTGTGACCCTTTGAGAAACAACACCGGCCCACCTAGGTTTGCACTCTTCCACAAACGAGCCAAGTTATTGTGTTGGAGCTTCAGCACCTTCAGGTTCACAAGTCCATCCAACATACTCTCTCTGATGTTGGCAATGTTGTTGTTGCTAAGATCCAGGAAGGTGAGGTTGGACAGGAGGCTGAAGGGAGAGGGATCCAGGTTCAAGGCTGTGGCTTTAAGGCTTCTTCCCAAATTCAGGACCCTAAGATTGGGCATGTTAGCAAACGATGTGGAGCTTAGATTGACTGTCTGGTGGTTATTGGACATGTGAATCTCTTGAACATGGCCCAGGCCTTCAAACTCTTTGCCAGTGAGAGTTTGCTTGATAAAGTTGAAATCTAGAAGAAGAGTGGTGAGGTTTCTCAAAACAGAGAAGCTTCCAGGATTAATCTGTGTTATAGCTGTTCCTGTCAGATTTAACTTTCTGAGAGATGATCCCGCAAGTGAAACTAAGGTCTTGTTGGTGATGATTCTGAGTGAGGTATAACTACTCCAGCTCATATCAAGTTCTTTAAGACTGGTCAAACCTGTAAATGTGTGCTCTGTGATTTCCCGAATTGCAGTAGTCTGTAATATCAAACTCTCCAGGGCACTTAATGGTTGGAAGGAGAAATCATCAATAATCGGGGTGGCGGAGGTATGACTTTTCACCAGAGCTCTTGTCAACTGGAGCTTTTTCAGACTTTTGAGCCCCTGAAATGTGTCCTTGGTAAGGTGCTTGATGTTGTTGTCTGCCAAAATTAGAGTCTGAAGTCTGGACAGCCACTGAAATGAGCCTTCTTCAATTTTACCCATGCCATTACGGGACAGATCCAGAAAGGTTAGATTTGTTTCCTGTAGCCCTGTAAAGGTTGTTTTTATGAGTGTGACCAGATTCATCTTCCGAAGAGAAAGGGAATCAATGGCCGTCCCTGACAGCTCTGAGCAGAGTTTAGAAATAGCCACAGTGCCCATATTGCTCCCATCCATGATTAAAATACGTAGGCTTGAAATAGGTTTAAAGCAACCAGGTTCCAACTGCAACAAAACATAAAGAGATCTTGCAGTGAGACAAAAAAGGGAAACAAAACAGACAACTGAAAGCAAGGTGCCATTTCCAACACCATTTCATTTCCCCATTATAGGTAAGTTTCTTACTGTTCTTAGAGACACAGATGACAGGTTGAGGACATGTAGAAAGGACGACTGGTTAAGGAAGGAAAAGTCATCTTTCTTCAGAGATGTGAAGTCATTGAATGCCAGATTGAGGTACTCCAGGCTGGGCAGCTGAGGCTGAGAGCTGAGCTTGGCTGACTGCAGTTTGTTTATAGAAACATCAAGATATTTCAGGCTCTGTGAATTATGAAAGGAGAATAAAAACAAAATAGTGTTATTTAATGCAATGCATATCAAACAATTTAACCCAAAAGTGACGTGGTTCCTACTTTTGGTGTATAAACCTCTTCATGCCACGCTCCACAGCATATTTCAGACATGAAGACTCCTCCCTTCATGTCCCTACAGTTCCCCAAATCTGGTGAGATAGCACTCAGCATTTATTTACCTATAGCGTAAGCAGTGTAACTGTTGCGCTGCACCTACACAGACTGATTAAAAAAGCAAACTTGAGGCCTCTTTATTTTAGTTTAATTATAGTTTAGTTTTCTCATAAAGTAATTCATCTGTATCATAATCAATACTGTCCATGTGTATTGATTTTTAGCCTCTCTGCAGATTTTAGTGCTCTTTTTCTTCTATTCTCTGCTGTTGCTGCATGCTTTATTGTAGCAATGTTTTGTTATCTTACCTGAAGGATTCCTAACTTCAAATGTAACTCCACCCCGAAATTCCTCTAGAACACTCCCTCCCAGCAAATTCAAAAAGTGCACTGAGTGAGGGAACAATGACTGTAGGAGGTGTGGCTGACTGACACTGATTAGAGTCTTTTTTTCATAAAATTTCATAACTTGGACAGGTCCCAACCAGTTGACTCTGTCAGCATTGGCCTCGCAGGTTCAGGGCTGATTTAAAACAGTAGATGGTGAGTTGAGCCATTTTCAACCCAAGAAATTTTTATAAATTTGGTAAGAAATGTCAATATTAACACCAACACTGATGTGTTTCATCACAGTACAGTCATATCATTTAGTTCACAAACATGTTTAAGTGTGCAGGACCTCTTTAACTTAAAGGAACAGTTTGACATTTTGGGAAAATACACTCATTTGCTTTATTGCCGAGAGTTAGATGACAAGATCGATACCGCTCTCATGTCTGTGCGGTTAATATGTAGCAGGAGCTAGCAGGCAGTTAACTTAGCTTAGCAAATCTAAAAGGATTGGTTTTTTCTTTCTAAAAATTACTATTCACTATCATTTCATTGTCTCATTTCTGTCAACATCGCCATTATTGCATCCTATCTCATGATGGTTTCAATCAGTTTCTCTCCAGCTATTACTGATCCCACTCATCAGTGTGACATCTGTACCTGTAGTGCAGAGAAGGGCTCTCCTTGTAGATTTAGCCTATTACTAGCCATAATCAACCGTGTCAGACTGGTGCAATGGCTCACATCCTCCTTCCTCAGCAAATGCACTTCATTGTGTTCCACATTCAGTGTCTGCAGCAGAGACAGTGTCTGGCACAAACCCTCGTCCAGTTTGGTAATACTGTTGTAACTGACATCAAGGTGGAGGAGGCCTGGGTAAGGGGTTAGTGACGCTGGGGCAATCCTGGTCAATCGGTTGTGAGACATATCCAGCGTGGTGATGTTCCTGGGGAGGTTTGGAGGGACCGCACTGAGGCTGAGGTGGCTGCAGTCGGCTCTGCCGTCTTGCACATGGCAGGAGGTCTTCTTCTGGGAGGCCACGCAATTGTACGGTCCCGTCATAAAATAACATATGATGATCACCGCCGAGAGGAGAAGGGAACGAGGGGCACACATTGTTTGAAAAGCCTTTAAAAAAGAGATAAAATCAATTCTGCATAAGCCTTAAACTTACATTAATTGATTTTTTTTTGGCAACTTGGAGGCAGCACAACACAAATAACACTGACATATTATCATCTTATAAAGTTGATATGGCAAACAGTTGCCTGTTTACACATCGGGCAGACACAGAGCAACATTAGGAATTATTTGGAGCCATTTTTCTGGCAAAATTTAAGTCCAATATTCACTCTCCTTTTAGTAGGGTATTAATACTCTGTGGATTCATCACTATGAGCAACATCTTTCACTTTACACATAGTCATTTCATCTTTTGTTAAGATGAAAATATTGATTAGTGCAGCTTTAATGTCCAGGTATCACATCAATGTGTTAATCAATAGTGAGGGAAAAGTTATAACTGTTGTATTTCTGACATTACAACATATAATATGAATTTAAAAAGCTGTCCACCGAAATATCTGCTCCAAAGGCATATATTATTACTATCACAGTATGCTAACATGAGTATTACTAGGAGTGTTTGATAATTATAGCACTATAGCATCTTCTTACCAGAGTTCTTACCAGATTTTGTCTTTGCATAGCTGTTGCATCTAGGCAGACATTCACTTCCAGCACCACAGTCTCTATTCTTCAGGAAGGCAGACAAGAGTCTCAGTGAGAGCTTAGGAAGCAGGCTCTGCATAAACATAGCAAGAAAATACGGAAATGAAAACGTGTCAGCTCCTGTTTCACTTCCACATCACGGTCTACATCAACAGGGGAATTTAACCTTTGGGAGGTAACCAGAAGCATTAGGAAGTCTGAATTAAATTCATACTCACATCCTACAAACCAGACTGGAGCCAGTGTTATTACGTGCTTCAGATTATTAAACATCCCCAGTGCCTGTTCTAAGATCAGATATGGCTGAAACATCAGTAAGGATCTGGTAAGGCGTGGTATAAACAGGCGAAGTTGTGTCAGCCAGGCACAGTCACAGTGTGACGACGTATCTGCTAAATAAGAACAAGCTGGTGCGAATTGACTCGGATCCAATCGCCTAACTCTCGTGCATCTGTTTCACTAACTAGATGACAGAGTAAGACATTAATTAATTTGTAAACGGTCGCTTTAAACATCTTAGTTACATGGCGACCTTTGTCACTAAAACTAACTACTGAACGAATTTGTGTTTACAAAAAGCTCCGCGCTGTAAGGGATACATACAGTAAATATACGAGTAGACGTGCAAGACCTTTAATGTGGAGGCGCAAAACCTAGCTGCAGTTTTGCTGTAAGTTAGTGTTATTTAATAGCTATAACTTCTGAGAAGTTAAAAGAACAGAACAGTAAACTACAGCACTCATTTAAGATCTCTTTAGTACACCTTGAAGCACAAGCGTTATTTTTTCATGTTATGCATGTTGTGTTTACAATTACATATGAGTTGAATTTCACCAATTGCCCTGGGACCTGCAGAAATACCACATCTAACATACTGTAAAATAGAATCAATAGACCTGGGCATTTATAACCTTTATACAACAAGGGTAGGTTTGCTGAGCATTAATACTGTCATCCATTAACACAATCATGCACACATGCAAACACAAACCTGGAAGCTGCCCAGTGCCAACACAGTCTTTTATTGTTCTTATATGCCTTTGCTCAAGGGCACTTTAAAAGTTCTGAGGCAGGGGCGGGTGTTAGCCGTTCACTTACTCCTTTGGGCCAACCTCTCAATTGAGAAAACAGATATCTTTTTGGTTATATGATAATGTTTATTTCTTAATAGTTTTATTACATTATATAACTTGACTTGCCCTCATTCAGAACACTAGAGAAGTCAAACTTGAGTGAGCTAAGCTGGGGATAAAAACTAACTGGGTTACTTTGAAATAACCACTAGGGGGCAGTGAAATACAGTTATTGAGCCACTCAACATCCCAGCAATATCTCTTTAGGCCACAGTATAATTCTTAAAATGTACATGTCTTCCTTGTAGACACAGCATGTTTAATATATAACAGGTTTTGTTCCAAAATATACAACAGATAATCTTTCTTTGATACTGTATACATACTGTAGCATATGATCTGATATGTTGTTGCTTACCTGCATCCCATTTCTCTGCCTTTGTATGTATTTAGTATGGGATTTGGCATTATATGTGACTTTTCTTTTGGATGTTTACTTGATTTGGAATCGCACAACAGGAGCCGTAGCTTCACCCCTGACTGAGGCCTAAAGAACATTGTGGCCAGAGTCAACTGTGAGAGGCAAAATAGGTGTTCAATGTTAAAAAGAAAATAAAACGTATTACTTGGGTTGGCGAATGAAGATATGGTCTAGTTGATAAGAATATGCTTTTTAGTATTTTAAGGGGGGCATTTTTACCATATAGTCCTTTTGATATAAGCCACACGACCAGAATTCAGATTGTCATTTTAGCTGTCCAATATGGACATACTGTACAGTACATGTAATGAAAGTTTGGAAAATGTTTAATTTTAACCGTTATGTTTTCAAGGTTAGGAATATGCTTGACTTTTCAACATAATCTGGTGTTTCATCTACACAATCACTCATGTAAACCAAAAATATTTTAATATTTGAAATTAAACGATCCTGTTGTCATATTTGTTATTGGTCTCCTGGCATTTATACTAACAATTAAAGGCTTCAAGAGTTTGGAAATTTTTGGTTTAGGTACCTTGAAAGTGCTTGAAAAGTGCTCGAATTTTCCTCTAAAAAAGCTGTCCGAACCCTGCATGTAGTCTCACCATCCCAGATTTGGGTCAAGTCGAGGACCTTTCTTGCATGTCTCCCCTCCTTGGGTGACTCAAACCAAGTAGCTGCAAGTTAGTATATACTGGAAAAACTATGATCAGTCTGTTAGCATTTATTTTGAGTTTTTCTGCAAATTAATCTGGGCTGTTAATCCTTTATTTGTTTGGGGTTTTTTTTGTTTGTTTGTTTTATCTTAAAATGATGAGTTAGTATGAAAAAGTATGAATCTTAAATGAAATGCATTTCCACAAAGATATACTGTGCATTGCAAGTACATGGAGTGAAGCTAATTTATTGAACAGTATATACTGTATCATTACACTTCTAGGCTTCAAGTAAGTACATTACTGAGACAGTCCAAACACCAATAAATCTGAAGACGACTACATGTCCAACCCCATTTTGAAACGTCAGCAGTAATGTAAAAGCAGAAATGACCTGCTGCTGGTGCTAAATGAGTTGTACCACAGAAGATCAACAAACCCTGCATTTCTGAAGGTAAAAGCAATCAATGTCTTGTTATTGATTATGGATAAGTGATATGTCATTTCATCATTATTATCATGGATTGATGATTATCCTTAAAAGTAAGTCAGTTTAGGTGAATTTCACTTCAAACGAAAATATCCTTAATATCCTGTTGACAGTTCACTCACTGAGCGTAGCTCTCACTATAATACCCTCAGTTGAATTTCAAATCTTAATCTTAATAATATCACACCAACAACCACTTTGAGCCACAGTGTCTTAATTAGCTTGATATCAGCTGTTGCGCAACAAAGAACATGTCCCATCGTTCCCAAGTATGCCATTAATCCAAACCAACACTGGCACAGTTTAACGCTGCACTGTGTCAAAGTGCTGCTGAAATGATTTGTCCCACTGAAATCCATCCTCAACTTTGATTAGAAGTCCGTCTGTATTTCTAGCCTTTTTTAAATTAATTGTTCAGGCTGTATCATGGATTTTAATAACTTTGATCCCCTGAACTTCCATCTAGCGGCATCATCAGGTCAAAATTTTCATTTGTCCAATACTTTGGTTTTTGACCAAATATCTGCAAAATTAATGACATTTCCACCATCCTCAGCTATACTTTGTGTTTGGTGCTAATTAGCAAATGTTAGCTTGCTAACACTTTAAACTAAAATGATGAACATGTAAACATTATACCAATTATACCAAAACATCAGCATGTTAGCATTGTCACGCTGATGTAAGCGTTTAGCTCAAAGCACTGCTGTGCCTACACAGCCTCACAGCACCACTAGCATGGCTGTAGACTCTTAGTCTTGTTTTATACATGACCACATTCATACACACACATTAAATGATGCTGTATAGTATATAAGTATTTGTGATTGATTTCTGGATTTAATTATACTTTGGTGTTATCTCTCAGCATATAACATGTACCAATCTTTCTTTCCAGCTCCCTTGCACACTTTCTTTTCTAATAGATTGATTATGTGGAGATTTATGGAGGGAGGGTACTGACCCTGTGACCTTTCATGTTGGTGATTCTACAATATGCAAAGCAGGAAACATTACATTGCCCTGAGAAAAAAACAGCTGCCCTCATCCTCCACAATTATACAGACACAGACATACATACAGTTTCTATCCCTTTTCCTCTTTATCCTTCCCTCAGATTAATAGAGCAGGTCCTTCCTGGGATAGACCTCAGGCCACCTGATTGGTTTAGCCTGGTGCTAAGCCGAGGCAGCTTACAGGGCTTTGTGCCAATGGCTGGATTGCTGAAGACCTGTAAAAAGTGGAGGGAGCTAGCATGGTCTGGTGGTCAAGTTAGTAATGTCATAAAGATTCTGGGGTTACTTGCAGGAAACACAGCTATAAAATAATCTGATAGAAAGGGCCGTGACGAGAACCAGAGCAAATGATGCAGCATTGTTGCAGCTCCGTTCTGCTTTAATACTGGCTAAATCATGAAGTGCACTGTCAACAGCTCAGGAGGGGAAGGAGGCAAACAGAGACATCAAAGCTGACAGGAATTAGGTGCGCATCAGATTCTCTCAGGAGAAACAACTTGGCACTGGAATAAGGGATTAAAAGTGAGGAGAAACACCCCTACTGTACTGTGGACTGAGTGACAGGTATTGCTGTACATGTTTCACTTAGCCCGAGAATGGCTAGTGCGTGTCATGCGTACGTGTGATTGAATTCACTCATGCAAAAGGGATAACTGGGGGGGCAGCAGCGGCTCCATCAATGGGAGTGTGTGTGCCACATTCTTCATCTTACCGGCTTGGGTAAATCTCCTCTCCCTCATTTGCAGATTGAATCTCTGTAGTGTTGGAAAACCTCGAAACAAAAGGTGAGTTTATCCTCTTGGCTCTTCACTGCTATACATGGTGGATGTTATGTAATCCTGTGCATTAACCCACACAGTAAGTTCATTATCAGTGTGTTCACATCCTACACACTGATATTTACCAGAAAGCTGTGAATTGTACACTGTACTTATCTGTGTATTTACCCCATGAACATAATGAAGTGGCTAATGGGGTTAGTTGTAGTCTCTCAGCAGTGCATTGTCATTGTCTGATGTAATGGGCATCTACTGTATATGTGCAGCTTAAGTGAGAGAAACAAAAACCAGAGCAAGAATTCCTAAAAAGCAGGGGAGCAGTGGTAATTGAAGTCTTTGTTTGTTTGACTTTGCACTGATATTTCAAAAGGAAGGGGGTTAATGGAGATGAAGAGATTTTAGATGGAGAGATGTGTAAGGGGGAAAGGGTGATGTACATACAAGGAGCGGTGCAGACTGCAGCAGCAATGTTGTAGCATGTTCTCTCTACCCTGTGCAGAAAAAAAGACACTGCAGTATATCTCCCCCTCCCCAGTTTGCTGACCAATGATGTTTGGAGGTCAGACGCCCAGCTCTGCTACTGGTGTCAGCCACTGACACACAGCTTGTTCAAGAACACAGTGGTTATTACACCTTAGAGGAAGGGAGGGGCAAATGGTTCATAGTAATGTATGTGCATTTTGATTTCAATCACATGCTGCAGAGAATACAGAACAGAGCTGAGCAGAACATGGATGTATTACACTTAGTGTTCCACATCAGGAGAATGAGCAGCCAATGTGATTTTACTGTGGACAGATGTAGCATCCTAAGTGATTGTGGAAGCCTTTATTTCGGATTGTGATTAATGAAACCCACATGACATAAAAAACAGACTTGCTATGTTACTGAAAATGATTGAATTTCTTTGCGTATCATCAGTGAAAACATACACTGTCAGCTGCAACTGTCGTGCAATTATCGACATATTCAGTGCATTTTTTTTTTTGAGCATTAGCTGATGGTATGTGCTTCTCATCACTGGCTAGTGCTCAGTAAGTGCTGACTCGGGTCTTTTCTCACTATAAGTGGTCCCCAGGGGTGACAGGACATCAATACTGAACTGGAATCAGCAGCATGGGTCTACTACTGTACTGTTAACTCTCTGCAGTGCAGCTCAGTAAAATGCAAGGACAGACAATTCAGTGTGGGGAGCACGACTGTAAATGTGGCAGATGCAATAAAAAACGTATTAGGGCTACAACATAGTTACTTTATATTACTGAATATTGTTGCAATTAATCAATTAAACACATCAGTGTAGCCCTAAGAGAAGCCTTAAAATTCCCTTCTCCGTTTCAGCAGTAGTTTAAAAAAGTAGCTGATAATTCTCGGTGGGTTCATCACTACAAGTTAACAAATTTCACATTACACATAATTCATTGATAGTATAAAAATGTTGATTAGAGCTGCTTTAAGGAACTATTCAAGCATGGCTGTAATAATTATTTGCTTACATCATGCTACTAAATATTTAATGAACAATAAAAAGTTGCTTTGGTTTTTGGATGTGTATGTATGTTGGTTTCAGTCTGAATCATTAACAGACTGCAAATTTTCATTATTGTGTTAACTCAATTTTAGCTTCTCACGTCCCCTTCAAAGGGCTATGTGATGAGATCTAGTGAAATGTGTGCCGGCAGTTTACAGACAGTGCCTTGAGCTTTGTCCCCTGGTTTAGCAGGGACATTTTGTGTGAAGAGTTGAGAGCCATGTGCTAAAAGCTGTGAGACAAGTGGCCTTTTCAGAGGGAGATTACACCTTTCTAACAGCAGACTGAGTGCATGGAAGGCAGAGCTTTGTGCCAGCACCTTAAGCTTTGGCTACAACAGTCTGGCAGTGCCAACAACCCAGCCTGTCAGTGATAGTTAGCAGATGGGACTTAATGCCTTCTTGATTTAAAAAGCCATATGGTTTGAGGGAACGTTTGAGGTCCCTTCCAATATACGATCATAATTAGAAGAACTTCATATACCAGCAGAATTTCTCAAAGTCAAGTACAGTGCATTAGCTTTCTCTCATCGTCCTCATTCAGGAGTGCCATGATGTTACAGATAGCTCAGACATATTATTTTAATTGCAACTTGCTGCAGACTTTTACCATTTTCTCACATGTTTTGGACAGTATGTGCTGGTCGCCATTGTCCAACAGAGTATCTTTAGTCAAAGAAACAAACCAAAAAGACAAGAAAAGTAGATGACCAAAGCAAATAAAGCAATATGATACTAATTTGATAGGATTTAGTAGACTGCATGAGTAGGTTTCAGCTGATAAATAATTAAATAAACACTCCTTTCCTTTTGTTCACTCCTCTATAATAAGTTCATCCCCCTTTGGCTAAATACACAAATATTTCTCTGGGTCATGTGGTCCAAACTGATTTAGCGATTTAGGTCTCTTTTCATGTAGCGGAGCAGTGCTGTTACCAAAGAAGGAAGAGGGAGATTCAGGGGTCACATTCCTCATCCTGCTTGGACAGATTGCTTTGCTCTAAGAACCAGCAGAACAATTTGCTACTTGTACATTACCATTAATCCCATTTCCTGTGAAACGTTTATACTGAAAATGTGAAAATGGCTGACCCAAGAAGACTTGAAGAATTGTGACAGCTTTTGCCACTGTGATAGCCAAAATTCATTAGCAGTACATCTTCTCTGCTGCTCATTATGTATAGAGGAAGTAAAAAGTAAACAGTACAGTGTTTTGTTCTTTTACTTGAGCCCATTTCTTTCCTCAGCTTTTAAACTATTTTTTATCCACCTTCTTTTCTCAGAATACAAATATCTTGGCATTTTTGCTACCATTCAGCTCCCCTTGCAGACACTCAGAGGATTGAGAAAGTTTTTTAAATTCAGTTGCTATAATTTAATTGGTGCCATTATTTGCACCATTATGTGCACAATTGTGTACCACTACTATTCTATGTTTGGTCTGTATTAATCTCTTCCTGTTGGCTCCTAATGAATGTCCCTGCTCTCCCCTCTGGCAATGCAGGTTTGATAGGATTAATTGAGCCATTACTTAATTGCAAGCCTGAGAAGAAGCTGAAAATCTACGAAGAGGATTTACGGCTTTACCAATAAATCAAGGACAGAATTCTGAAGCAGATCTTTTTTTCATAAACACTTTCCACTAACAGGCTCATTAGCAAGTAGATGATGGAAAGAGCTGATATGGAACATCACGATAATTACTCAGTGTTAGTATGTGAACATGGGTGTATGTAGAGATTGGCAAAATATGTGCTGTTGTGAATTACAAGCCCATTGTTGAAATTAGACAAAATAAATGTCAAATTATTGGTGTCAAGAAATGTGATTTATTATGATATTTGTAGTTCCAATTCCTACATGGCAAAGAAATACTTCTGTGAAGCTTGTTTTTGACTTTGATGTTTTAATTTAATTTGCAAAACATCTAGATAAAATTTGGCAAACATTAGAATAGGCCTTTTTCATGGAAGACATTTTAACATATCTGAGTAGGAAAAGCACAGGTGTAAATAATACATTTCAATTCCATTTAGCTGCTTCAGTTTCATATTTCATATATTTATGACATTTGTGTATAAAAAGGTAGCCATAGTAGGAAAAAACACGTGTTACTAATAACATTAAAGATGATATCCAAGGATCCCAGTAAGCCATGGCGGTGTCAAAGTGAGCCAGAATGCACAATACCAGGACCATGTGTGTGTGTGTGTGTGTGTGTGTGTGTGTGTGTGTGTGTGTGTGTGAGTGTGTGTAAACCACTGATAAAAGGGCCAAGGCAAGTTTGGCTTTTAATTGTATTCAAATGTCCAGGGCATCTCGGGGTATATTACAATAGGAGTAGTAATAGTATATGAAAAGTGTAAGAAATGGATGGATAGTTCAATTGAGTTAAATTGACTATAGATCCCTATAGTGCCCTCTACTGGCTGGCTACAAAACACATTGAAAATCCATCTACTTTAAGGGTGGAATATGTTTTTAAAAAAAAACAAAAAAAACAATGGTGAATGGACGAATTCAGCTAAAACAGCTGAGAGTGCTACAGTAACACCTGAGCATTTCAAGTGTGACTTCAAGCACACAGCCTGTCTAAAACTGTCTGGGCTCTCTGTGTTCTCTCCAAGATAAACAAGTACGTTATCCACCAGAATACAATGATCGCAATGTTATTCTTGCATGCTTGCTTGTGTTTTGGTTTGTTTGGTGGTGTCACTTGTTGGTTGTGCCATGTGTGGAAGCTGGCTACAGAGTGAAAGGATGTTACCTTTAGGTAACATCAGAATTTGGCACTATGTCAGCTTTTCATTAGGGTATCTTGGATTTCATAATGTTCAAGTGAAATGTATGTGTCTGCTTAAGGGTGCCTTTAAAACATTATTGTTGGCTACAGACCATAAACTCAGGTGAACTTAGTGGGACAATTGATACTGGACTGAATTGTTGACTCATGTATCATGCCTAGGGGTACCTTCGAAACACATTATGTTTTTTTAAACTCATGAATTCAACAGAAGGAAAAAAAGTCTGAATTATTTCAACATGTTAACTGTAAAAAGTTATACATGAGGCGGATACGATTAAAGAACACCAACACTTACACCATGCATTGCGATCCATTGCAGTATTTCTGTAACAAAACATTCTTTTGAGAAGCTTCAAAGTTTTGATTCAGATCACAAAACTATGTCAGAGAGATGATTCAAATTCATGGTAGTTTTTGTGGTATTGTTGTACTGTAGTTGATTCCTTTATATGGTAGATGTGTTGCTCTTAATGTACCCATATCTACTTTTGTTGTCTTGGGATACAAACACATGAACTGAACACACAGTTTGATTTTCTTTGAAAAAAAGTCAGATATATGTTAAGTGCAGTTAAAAAGACAAAAAATGAAATAAACAAATGACAAAGAAACAATGAATAAATATTATAATAAGACTACGTGATAGCATCCCAATTCTTTGAAATAACCATCAAGACTCCACATTTACAAACTCAACAAGAGACCCCAAAACACTTCTCTCCTAAGCTGAGAATGTGTGTATTTCCTCACAAAACACCCGATAGTGTGAACCTGAAAGGTTCAAAGACCATGTGAATACACAGTCTGAGCCAGCTGGCATATCCGCTATATTTGACTGGCGTCACATTGTCTTGGAGATGCTCTAATTCTCACTCATGTCACTTTTCATTGTTCCCTGCATACTGTTTGCCTCTGTACACACTCTCATTTCACTTCCTCATAGTCCATTGTTTTCTTTTTCAAAGTTTCTTCTCTCACCAGCTCTCTACTCCTGGTCTTTTATGTTGATTTTGTCTTTTCTATGTTGGTTAAGTCTCATCTTCCCTCCTGCCTTGCTAGTGAGCATTCTGGCAGACACCACCGCATCAGCATCCAGCTATGCAGCATTTCATCAGCCACAACACCACTTATCAATTCACTTAACAGTCACACAGGAGAGGCCTGGCTTACCAGCATCAGTGAAGGGTATTGAGGTGGATGAAGTGCAGAGTAATATTAGAAAAGTGTTCCAGAGAGACTCTCTATCAGTAATTGTGTCTGGAAGACACACGTGGGAAACATGAAGGGGTATATTGCATAACCAGCGTAAGCTACCCTGCCTTTGCTCCATGCCCTGATAAGGAGAAGCAGAGAGGTGTATGAGGTTGTGAGCTCCAAGAGTCAGATTAGATGTTTCAATATCAGGGTGGGGTAGTAACGGATCATACCGTATGTAGTGGTATCACAGTGATCCCAGCGCTGAAATTATTAAAGAGTTTAGACATGCATATGATTACTCAAACACGTATAGTGGAAACAAAACCAAGAGTCTACGGCCATGCTAGCAGCTCTGTGAGGCTGTACTTAGCCACAGAGGTGCTATGCTCTAATTGCTAATCCCACTATGCTAACATGCTGATGTTTAGCAGGTATAACGTTTACCATGGTCACCATCTTAGTTTAGTGTGTTAGCATGGTAACATTTGCTAGTTAGCACTAAACACAAAGTAGAGCCGAGGATGATGGGAATGTTAGTAGTATCTGGTCATAAACTTTGGCCCAGATGATTATTAGTTATTACAGTTATTACAGTTCATGCTGAGGGAGACATGAATGTCTCTACCAATGTTCATGCCAATCCATCCAATAATTGTCGAGACATTTCACACAAAACCTCATGGTGGTACTGGAGGAAAAGTCACGGGATCCCCAAAGTCAGTAGACTTCATCCTCTGGGAAACATGAATGTCTGTCTAAAATGTGGTGCCATCAAGTAGATGCTGACATACTTCACGGGATATGTGATAACTTTGACCTGCTGGTGGCACTACAGGAAAAGTCAGTCAGGGGATCACCCATCACCAAAGCCATGGATATCTGTAACAAATGTAATGACAATCTATCCAATATTTGTTCAGTTATGTCAGTCTGGACTAAAGCAGTGGACCAATGCCACTGACCAACTGACAGACAGACCGACAGACCAACATTGCCATCGATAGAGCAATGGATTTTTAGTCATTTAGCCTGGCTAAAAAGTTAGATATGTGAAATATTAACACAATTATCTCTGTGTTTTATGTAATGGCTGATCATGATCATTCACGGCCTCTTAGATCCTTGACTGCCAGTTTTTTAAATATAAACTCTCAGATGAATAAGAAAATCTGACTTTTTTAACTATGCCCCAAAACTATGGAACTCCCTACCCAAGGCTGTAAGAGATGCAAGCTCTGTGAACATTTTTAAATGACAGTTGCAATCTTATTTATTCAGCATTGCCTTTTACTAATTGTCACTTTTCCATACCCTTGTTTTGTTGAATCTCTGTTTTTTCTTGAAATATTTTATGGTTTGTTCTTTGTTGTATCTTGACATATTTTATTTTGTATTTCATATTTTATTTGACATCTAATTGTCACTCTTCCCTTCCCTTGTTTGTTTTATCTCTGTTTTGTCTTGATATATTTTATTGGTTGTATGCCTTTCTTTATTTTAGTGCTGTCTTTTAAATATTCTATTGTCCTAGGCATACCTATCCTTGCGAGTAGCTGCTTCTCGTACTTGTTATTCATTTCTTTGCTTCGTTTTATTGCGCAGTATTTGCACTTTTTATTTTGCATGTTTTATTTTCTTGTTCCTCCATCTCTATTGTACAGCATTTTGTGCTACACCAACTGTATGAAAGGTGCTATATAAATAAAGTGTATTATTATTATTATTCATATTTGGTGAAAGCTAAACTTTACATTCTTTAAATGTTTAATCCAAAATAAAGTAACCGGACTACCCGAGACAGTCAGCAAGGATGAATGCTGAGGAATCTTAACAATGTGCATCCCTAATATCTTGGAGATATTTAAAAGCCTGTGTGGAATGTTGTTAAAGATTATATCTGGCTCACAGTAAAATGTTTGTTGTTATTGCAACACAGGTTCTATTTAAAATGGAATTTCATTGGCTTGTAAGAGTCCTTGTGTCCAAATACATTTACTGTTTGTGTTTTAGAAATGAAGTATTATCACCTGGTGTAGCTTCACACTTTTGAAATTGCAAGAGGGAGAGATAGGCAGAGAAATTAGCACTCTGGTAGCCTAAAAGCACCCTCCTGCTGTTGTAATTAGAGCGTTTGACTCTGTTCATTATACAACTACATTCAGAATGTGAGACAGCTGCGGAGGCTTCATCTGGAGGGAGAAAAACAGCAAGGCCTGCCTTATACTGTGTCATGCAGATGTGCTGAACATGAAATACTGTCTCTAAATTGAAAGTAACTGACATTGTCAGCTTGACAACCTGAAAGGGAGAGCCTACTCAATATGATGAACTTAAAAATCCGATTCACACAGACAACAAGTCTTTGTGGGGGGTTTTTGTACATGACTTGGGGAGACTATGTTGTTTTCAATTGTTGTAACTGCATTAATGTTTTTTGGCTACTTGAGGGCAGGAAACTCCATGACAACCTGGAAAACACAAGTATGACATATTGCCTTCTAAAGTTATAATGGCTAACAAATTGTGTGGCCTATTAAAACAGCAAGGAGTCATGAAGCAGCCTTAGCATTCAAGTGGAGTCGTATTTTTGCCCATATGATGAATTAAATTTTCATCTTGTTTTGGACTACACTGAGAGAAATAGCTGTGTCTTTAGCTTGCTAGCTGTTTAACTTTCTTCACCGGCTGGGCGCCATCTTTGTCTGTCTGCACTTTGGTGCTGGGCAGGTGGTATGTGTCAGAGCTTTTTCTTGCTGAAACAGCTGCCTGTTGTGACCGGAAACCTGGGGTTTATGAGAATGGAATTTGTGGAAAGTACAACCAAAACAATGAGCTAAAAGAGGATAAAAAGCATTGCACATAGTCATGCGATCCATTGTTATTATAGACTATATTGATTAGTGGAGCTTTAAAGACTATGTAAGCAGTTCAGGCAGACCACAAGTAGAGCCTGCCAGGAACATAAACACCAACTTTGTAGACTATTAAACCAGATAAGTCAGAAAATGTATTTGTAAGATCTGTTACAATATTGAAAAATACATGTACCACAAATATTATAGGAAGACTAATTTGCTCCTGCCTCTTCTTTTTCTGCCTCCAGTCTCACCCTTTCCACCATCCTCAGCACTATTAGATTACCAGTAATTGAAAAATATTAAAAAACAATTCTTCAGTGGTTGCCTTCAACACGTATTCAGACTTTAGGTTATTGAAACATAATACAGAAAGCAAATACATTATTTATTATATGATATGAATGGTTGTATGAGTCTGCCTGTCATCAATCAGTGAGTATTTTTCAGTTAAGGCTGTTGCACAACTTCAAATACATTTCAGTTTATTCAAGTGAAAAGATATATAAAAATAACAACATCTGTAGGATTTCTGCCCAGCATTTCATCTCTCTATACTGGGTCCAAGTTTATCTTCTATCAGTTACAGACGTTACAGACATTAATAGGAAATTAACTTAAACACAATCATAATGTTAATGTTTGGAACTGTGAAACAGTCTATATCTTCATTTTTAAAGATGAATTCATTTAAGGTGTTATATGCGTTGTCATGCAGTTAGATTCCCATGAGGTAATCATGTCTAGACAGGTAGCAAAATGATGATGTCAACTTGTATAGGCTAAAGTTTTGCCAATTACTCTTGTCTTGCATCTCTGTTCTTCTATGTCCTTCACTGTGTCATTCGTTTTTTTTATTATCCTTCATCTTCTCTTTTCCACCATTTTTCTATGTTCTGTTATGTCAGCTTCTCCCCAACATCTGTCATAACACTGCAGTGTCAGCTTTTATATACAAAATGAGGAGCCATGAGTGACACTGGCATTTTCCCTGGGCAATGTTGACTCTTTTTGATTGATATAGCACAGCAGGAAGGCAGAGGCCAGGGTGAGCGTTGGGTTAGATGAAGTGTAATTTGTATTTTGGTGGTTGAAGGATGGTTGGTTGACAGAATTCAGCATTTTGTTCTCTTCATTGACCCTGTTAAAATTGCAGCAACCAATGATGCTCAATTATGATAGACGTCTGACTGACAGCAATTTGTTAAGTGAAAAGAAGTCCAATAAGATACAACAATATTGTTAACATGAACAATAAACAGAGGGTAAAGGGTCGACTTGCACTTTCTGACACTGCTAAACAGAGAGATGATGCAGGTCTCTACATCAGCAGCCTTGTTCTCTCACAGATTTGCTTACGCATTTCACCTGGTCAGCTCTTAGACATCAAAGCAAGTCTGGAATGGAAGTGGAAGTGGCATGATGTCATTGCCAGACAATGTCCTCATGCACTCACATGCCATCCACTCATTCAGCACCACTGTGCTACTTTAACATTGGCCAGACGAGTGAACCTCAGTATCAGCTGTTCCAAATGTGGATCTCTTTGGAAAGCAACAGTGGAAAGATGTGAGACAGTGCCACTGCTCAGATAAAAGAGTTATTTTCTCACAAGATCCCTGTGCCAGCCTGCTCTCCTTTATTGTGGGCTACTCTAAGAGAGGCCACAAGGGTGTGGTGGTAGTATATGTTAGGGCTTGGGCATTAAATAATTGCAGACATGATGTGGATGAGGATAGGTAGCTGCTGCCATAAAAGCATGACACATGGTTAATGATGTCACGCCCTCTAAGATAAGGTTCATGTTGCCATCCTAAAAGGGAAACACTATTATGGGAAGCATTATAACACATTTGCATTTGGATGAAGGTCTGGCAGAGATCCAGATACTTTGTGTGGATTGTAATGTAGTGGTTTTTTTGACCGGGGTCAGCTTCAGTATATCTTGTATCCAAGGCCAGCTTTTGGATTGCTCTCACGTCAAAACTTGACTCCACTAGATGAATGTTGCACAGTGGTGGCACCTCTACTACCTATGCCTAAAGTCCATTCTTGGCTCTCAGAGGGGGTGGATTCCTGTGACTATATGTAGTGACACAGTCCAGGAGGCCTAGCTATCTTGGTTGTCCATGTAGCCCCACCAGCGGCATTGCTCTATGGATGGCAATGTAGGTCTGTCAGTTGTTCTGTTGGTTGGTTCACCACTTTGGTCCAGACGGAAATATCTAACTATTGGATGGTTTACCATTACATTTTGTCAGCTGTACTTTGCGTTTAGCAATAATTAGCAAATGTTAGCATGATAACACGTGTGAACATAGAGTAGTATACATTATACCTGCTAATCATCGGCATGTTAGCATTGTCATTGTGAGCATGTTAGCTGACGTTAGCGTTTAGCGTGGATTTATAGTCTTCTACACAGCCCAATGCACAGTCTCTTTAGTTGTGCGCATAAAACGGAACAAAATAGACTTTAAGTGCAAAAATGATGCTTCCCGTCGTGGTTACGTGTATATAGTGCCAGTGAAATGTGGGATGTTGCCTATGTAGACAGTTGTATTGATTGAAATAGAAGTGCGTCTGTCTTCTGTCAGATGTGCGTCTTGTCTTGTTCTATAATGTGCTGTAATGTCCAAAGCTGTGCCTTTCATATGTCTGCACCTGTATCACCAATGGACCACTGCATACCAGACATAATGTATCATCATGATCCTCGCTGGCCCTGTCAGAATGGATTGCTAAGAGTATGTCTGTGGATAAAATACCACCCATAAAAAGGCAACTACTTGACAACAGTAAGATTCAGTAAGGGCCGCCTATACTGCCCATAAGAGATGGTGATAAAAGACCAAACACATGCATGCACACACACTCACAGGTCTTGTTGACACATCAGAAAGGTCAGCTATCAATAACGGTCTAAATTTGTAGACCTTTAATGTTGACAGAAGAAAGGGCTCTTTATGCATGTATCAACAAAATAAGACTGCTGCTTTTAAAACTGTTGGTTAGTTATTTGTTGTCAATGTAACTTACGGTATTATTTATATCTAAGATGACATGTTAATTAACCATAAGAAGTTCCCTTATCTTGCAGCATTAAACAGTAAAACGTGGTCAGTATTATTCACTATACTAAATCAACTGACAGTAAAATCAATTAAAAATATAATTAGAGTGAAGACATATCTTTTATATTAACATAAAACCAGGTAATGTACAGATTAAAAGCATTGCATCATTAAAAAAAACATTTCTTTAAGCAAAGAAGGTTTTTTTTCAATTTAATTATGTGAAAGTGGTTTCATTATTAGAATTTACATAAAGCAGTGCAAGTTATGCTGCTGTTTAGTTGATGATATGAGCTCACAAAGCTATTAACAACACCACAAAGCTGAATAGGTTAACACAGAGTTGACACTACGACATAAGTAAGCTCAGAAAAGGATTGTATTTGTCACATATTCACATAAGAATGGATGCACTCCTAAAGAGTAATTTCCATAAGGTGAGAGGGCAATATTTTTGCTTTGTGTCTGATTCTATATGAACCCACTAGAGCATCTCTAACAGTCTAAAGGTTTTAAGAATTCATGAGCAATAGGGCTTTTGCTTTCGCTTTCTCACTCCAAGTCTGCAGATATGCCTCTGATGTTGCACTGATGTTCACATTTGTAATTAGTGCATATGATATATGTATTGACAGGTTTTGTTCTGAACCTGTTGGCTTATCTGCTTCTTCAATTAGGCCTACACCAGAATAGACACAAAGGATATACTACTCATGCTATTTCCTTTGAAACAAAAGCAAAACAATGTGATAATGAGTAAAGGCCATGTTTTCTGCCATGGTCACAGGATACCTAGCATTCACTACCATGCAGTCTGTTAATAATTCAACAGCTTGGTGTGTGAGAGAAAGGGTGAAACTGACACAGAGGGGGAGAATTCTCCAGTTAAGCCATCAAAAATCAAGACACGGTTCAGTTGCTTTGCTTAATGAAGACAGAGTTACAACAAATACAGTTTTGTTACAGGGCGCCACTTAACAAGACAAAACCATAATTCAATTTCTGGCGTTTACCCAGCAAGGGAAGAAGACCTCACAGCAAAAATGTCAGTTCTAATTTAAAATGGTGTGTGTAAAAACCAGCACCATGTCAGTGCTGATATACTCTAAATCCACACCTATCAGAATTTAACACTTCCAGATCATTATAGGATTTTGCTGCCACAAATTCATGTCAGCTCTCTGTCAACAACTGAAAAATCAACACTTGCAGTGTTAACACTGAAACACTTGCTGTGTAGATGCACCACAATGATTAATGATTGGTAGAAGCTAACTAGAGAAACTCATTCATCCAAAACACTGCACAACACTGTTGTTGCTGGCTACTTTAATTTGTAGTCCTAATTTGACACCACGGAACAAAATAAGTAAATAATTCATATTTTTTTGTAGACTGGTTTCAGCAAAAATCTACAGGAAAAAAAAGCAAATGTCTACAATAGCCTACTGTACCTGATAAACTTGGAACTAACTAACTGTAAATGTCCTTGTTTAACCTACATCCGACATATGCTCCATATAATCTCTATTCAGTATTAGCTTACATTTCTAGTGTATTATGAAGATAATGAAAACTTACGTATATGCTTAGTTTAGCCCATAATGCAGGTTTACTTGATGTTTCTCTTTTCCAATTCTTTGCCAGAATTTGTAACCCTATCCTCAAAACACAAGTTAGGCCTACCTTAAATTGTCCAGTAATTAATTCTACAAGGAATATAAGCCTTGTCATGTATATATAGCTCAACATTTCCATTTGAGTTTGATGACAACATGATATGCTGCCAGGGAAACACATAGATACAAATTTTGGCACAGCTCTAGCTTATTTCTAGCATGGGTCTGTGGACCACTCACTAAGCCTGACTGTATTATTATCATGTCCTAAACACTAACACAGCCTGTAGCCTCCATAAACTTTCAGCAGCTCATAGCTGAGGTCAGTCTTTTGTGCGTTTCTACTGCAGATAGGAAGGTAAAGTGGCACTTTCCTGTTAGCAGTGAGCTGTACACAGGCCCACTGTGTGTCCTCTGCAAGCACTGATTGAACCGCGGGCGTTGCCATGGCTACACGAAGTCCCAATGGGAGGCTCGCGGTAGACTGTTGCTGAATGAAAATAACAGAGGCCATTTTGCGCACGAAGCCACGGCATCATTCAATAATAATTAAAAAACGGAAACGGGAGGCAGGTTCAGTCCATTTCTGGACAGACGCGAGTGCTTAAGAGCCGGTAGAGTGGTGTGGGACCGCGGTGCGACTGGCGCATGTAGTCAAAAAAAAAAAAAAAAGGCATGCGGTAACTTATTGTGCCGTCGCGTCGCCTCTTCCTTGGAGGTTTGTGTCGTGAAGAAAGGGACGGGACAGCTTCACCGCATAGCTATCCGAGCCCCAGTGACCCCCGAGAGAGGGAGTTGTCTTTACTTAGCTGACCGACACAGGCAACATCCATGCGCGTCGAAAAACAGGTGTACGGTTTCATCACACGGACACCACCGCACTAGCTTCCGAACCGCTGGTAGCTCGCTGTGTTCGACTGTGTACTTCTGCGCGTGTTCGAGTGAGGACTCCAGTCATTTCACATGGAAGAGAGCTGATTACCTGACGATATGTTGCGGAATTAGTCGAGTGAGGCGTCAGTCGTTTGAAGGTAGGTATACACAGTATCAGCAATGTTGTTGTTACGGGGCTAATATCTTTCCCTCCGCGCCGCTTTTAGCAGCTGCAGCGGATCTGACCCAGAGCTGAATTTCGTGCTGTTAGAGGGGTTAAGCAGGCTATTTTGAGTGTTTTTAAGTACGTTACAAGCAACAATGACCCTACAGTCGTAATCGGCGAGACCAGAGCAAATGAATCAGCTCATCCGGGATGCGGTAAAGTCTCAATCAAAAGTGCATTCCAGTGGATAGCTGTTTCCAGTGCATTAAAGGAAGATGCGGTCAGGGCAGGGATGATGTTAAATACTCAAACCACAAGCTTTTAAGCTGTGGAAAAAAAGAAAAGAAATATTGCTTAACATTAGTAGCAGCCTAAAGATCGTCAGCATGAGAGACGTACAATAAGAAACAGGCTGCTTGGTAGTATAAGCATGAATTGAGATATCCACGTTTAACCTACATCCCTAATGCTTAGGATAATCTCTATTGTTAGGTTCCATTTCTGCAGCGCACAACAGCATTTTATGTGTAAAAATGAAAATATATACTATATAGTATGCTTAGTTTGGTCTATTATGCAGGTTTATCTTGCCCAATTCTAGGGCAGAAAATAGTGCAGTGAGGTTTGCATTGTGCCATGTGGAGTCTCTAATTTTACTATACCAACACCAATACATTTGCTACACCTTATGAGTACGGTGTATTATGAAGGCCCATGCCTCACATGGGCACTGTGAAGTCAATATTGAGGTGCAGTATTTCTTCACTTCTGCTACCAGGGTGTTTGTTGCATTCACCTACCATTAAAGGTTTAAATCAGTCAGTCTCTCATTGAGAGGGCTTTGCTGAAAGCCAGTGGGGCTCTGACTGAGTGCTACTGCAATAGTGCATTTTATGTCTTTTTTTTTTTTTTTTTGAAGACTAATCTGTTGCTTTGTTTCCTATGTCATATTCTAGATGACAGAAAGCAGTAAGGAATAGTCAGCCCCTGTGTTTCTTTGGTACTTCCTGCTAACTGGTATAAAGGGATGATGTAATGGGGGGAAAAAAATAAAGGGCCAGCAGCGATGGATGGTATCTGTGAGACCCATTTGAATGCTGGGTGAACAGTGGGGAGGTGTCCAGGATGCACAAAGTGTAACACTATCACTCCGGGAACCTCATACCACTCCTAGTGTGGCCTACCTGGCCTGTGTGTGTGTGTGTTGGTGTGTGTGTGTTGGCTTTACTGGATGGTACCTTTGATGTAGTACTTTATGTATTTCTATGACTGCATACTTGTGTCCGGGAGAAAGGAAGCGACACAGCGGGGATGCAATATGACGAGCAACAGTTGGCTGCTGTCTGTCTCACGAGGCGGCTGCCTCACCAATAAACAACTTCTCACAGAGGCTATACACACACTTAATGGGCGATCATAGCATCTTGACTTGATTGATGGCCAATGAGCCAGAAAGTATGTCTCTGTTAGCGTTAACTCAGTTGCACCTGCCAGTTTAGAGTTACTGAGAGAGACTGTGTTTGTGTGTGTACATGCGTGTTTGAGTGAGAGAGAGGGAGAGGAGGAAAGGCCATCAGGGAATAGGAGAATGTGATACATTTTCTCCTGAAAGTACAGAATGTAACAGGGGGTTACTCTCATAGTTCACTTTCTTTTTCTCTCTCTGTCACTCTCTCTCAATCTCTCTCTATCTCTCACACACACACTGCTTTTAATTTCCCTTTGTCTGTTTATTTCTTTGTTGGTGCCCTTTATTTTCTCATTGTCCCTCTGGTGTGTTTTCCTCTGTCATCTTCCCCTCTCTCTGCCCTTCTTCAGGGCCTGATGTCATGGCTCAAGTGGTGTGTGAAGAGCTTGCCTAATTCTCAGTCTCACTGATAATAGAGGCTGCCTGCAGCAGGGCATGCTTGCTCCGTGAACTTTCTCAAGAACCGAGCTGTTGGATGATGGTGACTTTTTACCTAAACTGCTGAGCCAGTTTCTTTCTTTATAAAAATGCTAATTTGTTGTTGACAGCGGAGATGGATCGGGATGATCTGTGATTATGGGTCACTTTGAGCGAAGGATGTTGCAATAATGTTGAATGTATCTTTTAATTAATAAGGTAATTATTAAGAAATCAGACTGTCCCACTATAAAGTAGCTAATAACCTCACATTGTGGGGACTATTTCCCATTAAGTTCCACATTTAAGTAGATATTAACATCTATAATCATGTCTTGCTTTTTGCTGCAGTTATAATTGCAATAGCTAGCAATGGACACAGGGGGAAGGACCTCATGTCACACACTGTGGATTGGACACAGTGGTATACTAGCGCATACACACATTACAATGATGAGATGTGGAGAAATACATGTTTTAGTGACGGAGACAGAAAATGAGGATACTAAAGTATATATTGCCGTAAACAAAGTGCACATTGTTTTTGTGCGCTTTCATTTAAAATGTGTTTTAAAATGGGAAAACAAATACCCTGAACTTTTAGACAACCAAGACCTCATGGGGTGGTTGAGTTTTACTGAAATGTTTGCTAAATATGCAGTGCAACTAAGAAATGTAAGATTAATAAAATTTGTTAATATGAAAAACTCTGAAAAAATTAATTCATTTACTGGTACATCTTTATTTAGACCTCCCCTTCCCAGCAAGGATCTTGTGTTTTTTTTTTAATTTATCCTGGCATGTTTTCAGTTTGACTTATCTTTTTCAGTAGTCGTAAGAACAAAGACAAGTTTATCGCAGTGGTATAAAAAGGCTGAATTTTAAAAAAAAGGCTCTTAAGTAGTCAAAGATCAAGACATGCTTTAAACTCATTAGCGACACAACACAGGGGAAGTAAGCTAAGCAAGCTAAGCTAGGATAAAGTGTTGGAAGACTACCTTGAGTGCACAGGTAGGTCAGAATTCGCAAATGCAGTCTGCTGAGCTTGAGATGATGTCAGACAAGTGTTTGCTGCCTGGTGCTTGCAGATCATGGTGAATAGAAAAACACATGCAGATTTTTTAACAACATAGCTTTTATTGTATTAGAAACAAAAACACATGGAGCACCACAATTTTTCACTACTGTACTATCCACTCCACCCCACCCATCATAGATCAAACTAGGCAATTGTGAAAGGTCTTAACTAAAGCTACATGCTTTGTTACATCATGTAAGAGTGGACCACAACAATCAAGGTAATACTTTACTATTTAAAATATTTAATGAGGTAAAGTAAAATGTGTCCATCTGTGTGTTGAGTTGCTGAGCTGTAAGAGAGAATTTTTGTGGGAACTTTCTTAATGAATGGCTGTATGAATTGTTTTTATACAGTACTCTGTCCTGTTTGACATCAGAGGCCTAAAACCTTTTGAGATTATGGTCAGCTGGTTTGAAACTTATTATGAATTACTTCTGTATTCTTAATTCACATCTAAAACTTGTATAATCCGTATCAACACAAAACACAGTGAGTTCCTAGCTCATATTCTTCTGTTGAACAATATATTTCATTTTTTTTTTTTTTTAATCTGCTTCCAGGTTTAAGTGTTTTCCAGTAAGTGACACTTACTAATGTGTGCATGCACAGATGCACAGCTCTTCTGCTTTTTATAACCCGCCACTTACTTAACTGGGAATGGCAGGGCCTTGCAGAAGCTGATAATGAATTAGGTGTTGAAACTGTACGGGTGAGACCATGTCGACGCGGCCACTGTAGTCCGGAGTGGCTCATAGGTCAAAGTGTTTGTGTGTAAGTGTGTGTCAGGTCCTATAAAAATAGTTTGCTCTGGTACTTTAATGAGATCATTCCCAAGCTGCTGCTGTGTCATGTTGGTTTTAATAGTTTTTATAAATCATCCCTTCACATGCAAAACCTGATAGGAGATGCTTACCAAAGTCACATTTTAGTTTCAACGCATGAGGGGTCCAGAACTGTAAAATGGCATCCATCAATCGTCAGAAACCTTTGGTGATGTTTGTAAAGATGTTGATGGAAAGCTTGTCGGCCATCTTTTGCAAATCCTCATGTAGTTTAAAGAATAATGTATGTGTACTTTATAATAATAAAGTAAATAGGTATGATTAGAATAGAGAACCAAACTCCGGTGCTTTGGCCTTTCAGTACTTTATTGGTCTCCTGATACTCCCCTGATTCTGGCCCCAAGGTTACATCATTAGCACCTGTCAGTTGTCAGCTTTTCACCATACCTTCGTTATCCTTGGCACGTGACCAGACATTTCTGGGGGTCAGCTGCTGTTTGATTATGTCCACTGACACCAATCACTGTAGTGGGCTTGGGAACCCCAAGGTCTGAAGCTGGGGTGTTTGTGGGGGGACATAGTTTAAGGAGTGCTACTTATCATTGGAGCCATCTGTGCCCGTGTAAATTTTACATTTTTACATCACCATTTCATCATTGGCATGATGACAGCGGACACAGATAGTGTTGATCCAGGACAACTCAACTAAGTCCATTCATGTTTGATTTAAAGGTTGGCGACATGTTGACACTTGACTGAGCTTGTTCATGAGATTAGTGTTTTACCTTTGTGGGTTTATATGCTTAAAATACGTGGTGTTGACCCAGTTAAACGTATGGTTTTTGATACACTTGCAATAATGGGTCCATTTAAGATTGTTTTTAGTTATTGGCATGCCATCTTAAGACAGGTTGTGGACTAAGGTGATGTCATAGTTAGAATCACAGTTGTTTTGGCCGTAAATCGATTATTATATTATATTTCCATACAATGAGTTCTGACTTCAAACGAGCGGGTTGAGTATGCGGCAAGTGCTGCAGCTTGTTGTATTGGCGTTGCTGTCATAAAAAAGCCTCACCCTCTCTCCTCACCCTTATCTGTGAAACGCCAGATCTCGGTAAATTTTCTTTTAACCATACTTCCACTGTGCTCTTCATTGTTCCTTTTAGGTTGATCTAGCAATCAGCAGCCAGTGGCGGCACATTGGAAGCGCCACATACTTGCAGACTCTCTTTGCGGTTAGTGTGAAATTCTCCTCTGTGGTCCTCCTCTCTTTATCTAGCAAGCTAGATAAAGTAAGCGTAACCGTAGCAACAGTGGACAGCGAGGGTCAATCAAAGAATTGCAGTACAATTATTGACGGTCATACGTTGCATGCCGCCACCAGTGTGCAGAGTCGATGCGAAACTAGTCTGACTCACAGGAAGTAGGCTGTGGGTATACACCAATCAGCTGTAACATTATGACCACCTGCCTAATATTGTGTAGGTCTCCCTTTTGCCGCCAAAACAGCCC
>LKNJ01004097.1:3930-35774 GCA_002120245.1 Maccullochella peelii | reverse complement strand
ATCATGCCTCTTTGCCACGTCGATACGAGCGTCATGGCATCGAACATAATGAGCCCGAAGCTCCGTGTGGAGCCGGGAGGTGTTTTGTACTATACACCACTGTAGGCAAAGGAGGTGTTGGAAATTTGTCAGAAGTTGCTGGATTTTCTGCCATTGAATCAGGCTTTCACCGTCTTGCACGCGCGCATCTACATTTGTAGCTCAGCCAATACGAACGCACCATCTGTGTGAAATAACCTGTGATTGGTCAAAGTCTCCCGTCACGGGATAGATTTTCTGAAGCCTGAAAACAGAGCCAAGAGGAGGGGCAGAAGTAGAGGGTTTCTCTCAGACCACTTGAATTACAATATGCTGAACGGTTATTATGACATTTTTGCCCAATGACGCCAAAAAAATACTGCCTATCCCACCTTTAATATAATTGGTTGTACCAGGGATACACATTTGAATAGCTTTTGTATTCATGATTTATGTGTTAATGATAACAAACAATAATCGATATTTGATCAATTCCATTGTTGCGTAATAGAGTAAGAGTAAGACAGAGCCAGTACTTTCAAGAGCAGTTCAACTTTGACTAAAATATCTACTGCTATGTGAGGGCACAAAACAGAATTGCCTGTTTAGACAATATGGCCACGTAATCAACTTATTGTAGCTATACGAGTGTAATGTCTCTCTATTCTTTGTTGTTCAAAACATCTCTAAGAATTCCGCTTTATGCTTTAAATTGTCCGCTATTCAGTATATTTAACACATTAGATTTAGTCTGTTTTATCACAGTTTTCGGGTCGCAGCACACAAGGTAAATAAACCAGTGGGGGCTCAAATGTAGCTGGTCTTATGAATTAAAAAAAAAAAAAAAAAAACATTTTTCAGTATGGCCTGGAACATTGCCAACCAAACTGCAATATCTACTGCAGAGTAAGATCAAAATATATATACAGTATATTGTCAGTCTAGGTTAGTCTGTATGGCTCCATCTGGTGGACCAATTACATATTTGAGGGTTTTTTTTCTTTTTAAATATAATAGTACATTAGGTGACCCAAAATAAAAATGACTATTTGTATTGTTAAGCTTGATTGACATAGATGTGAATGAGGAGAAATTCATAAATTGTGTACGCTCCTAAGTTGTATCTCTCAGTATTTGATGTTTATGTTTAGAGCTTCTACTAGTTTTATTTGTATTAAATAAAAACATTTAAATTATGGATGGATACTTTAAATTAAGTTCCACAGAATATCCAAAGTAGAATAATTACTTAACTTAAAGTTTGCCCTAACATTAAAAATTGCTGATGGGTGATCATTAGGTATCACCCAGTATTATACCTTATGTGACGTTATCCTGGCCGTATGCACAATCTATACGCTGGTCTGAAGGAATATCTGCTTACCAAATTATTGTCAGTGAGGACAAGGATAAGGAGGTAAATAACAATTTAATTCAGTATTGTGTTGAATGACAAAGGTTAAGATGACAGATTTTTTATGTTTGGTTGATCTTATCCTTCTCCTGAATGGATCAACTAATGCTGCTACAGAAGTTATTTTACATCTCTATTTGCATACAGTGTACACATTGATTTAAAGGCATGCCAACAGGACAAGTTGCAAGATAACCCAAAAGACAAGTAATCCTCTCAAAGCTGTACATCATCTGACTTTTTGCCTGCCCCTTCATCATCTTGCACCGCTCCTACGGCTTTCTGCATAACAGAACTCCACATTTTTCAGATGAGAGCATTAAATATTCAGACTGATGGATAGCCACCCTGATGGACTTGCACACCATTAATGAAAAGAGAAAATGTTCTGAAAAAGCAGAATGAATCAACTCTACATTAATTTAGAGGAAGGCTGGAGAAAGAGTTTGAATTGGAGAAAAAAATCAGCAAGTTTATAATCTATTAATGTATCTATTTCATGCACTGAGCTCAAAACGTCAACGGGAGCATCTGTTTTAGTTCCATAACATACTGGCTAGACAATCCCATGCTCAGATTAAAGTGTTTTTATTTTAGTCAGTGCATAATGTCAGCACATCTCTTGAGAGTGTTGTTTTCATTTACCAAATGTTGGTTCAACCTTCACTCAGAGGTGACGCATTATTCTTTTAACGTAATTTACCCTGCATTGTAATAGCATAATTTATTTAAAAGGGTAAAATGTCAGCTTTGTTTTGCCAACTAAACGTGTGATTCACATTCAGATAACTTTGACACAATGTGTTTTTGATGTGGCTCAGTAACATAAAAACACATTAGATTACAAAGCAAATGCAGTATTTCAAATAGGAGCTTTACAAATATAGCAGGTGTGTTCATGTGCATTGTTAGCGTGTGGTGTCCTTCACAGTTAATTTATCATGTTAATAGAAGTTGACTAATTTATTTAAAGGTGTTGTTGTGCCCTGGGGGAAATGATATCTGCAGCCTGATGGGAGGAAATGAAATAAGTGGTGGAAGAAGTGTGAAGGGTCCTGTGTGATGGAAGCGACTTGTCCTCTGATTAACTAGACAGAGTGGTCTCATTTATTTTAATAGCTGGGTGATCTAGGGGAGTTTAAATGTGTGCAATTCACATCTACCCTTTCCTTTGTTGTCACCATATTAATCCTTTCCTTGGCCAATGAGAGGCACATGCATAGCCATATTCTTCCTGGGGTTAATTTTTAAGTAAATGAATGGCATTATGGCATAGTGTATTAATAGAGAGTCTTGCTAATTGCTCATATTTATTTTGAGTGTGTGAAATGTTTATTTTGTGTCTAATATTTTCTGTTACAGGGTGATCAGAGACCTTTTCGTCAGTTGTAATGGGCTAAATCAGGTGACGGAGCTCGTCTACCTAGACCAGACACGCTCTTTGGCTTTGAAGGTGTTTGAGACTCTGATTATAGGCACTGGACACCAGCAGGCCAACAGGGTCTTCCAGGAGCTGGAGAGTGCTGATGCTGAAGAAAGGGTCTTGGGCCTCGCCGAGGAACTGGGGTCCCGAGGGGCTGGGGAGGGCCCGCAGAGCCTCAGCAAGTTCTACGAAGGCCTAAAAGAGGCATGTCCACGTCATAAGAGCCGGAGTGGGCAGGGCCGTGGACCAGGGTGCAGCCGAGCCGAGACCCACCTCCACGTCATCAACCTGTTCTTGTGCGTGGCCTTCCTCTCTGTCAGCAAAGAGGCTGATTCTGACCGGGACTCAGCCAATGACTCTGAGGACACATCGGGTTACGACAGTACAGCCAGTGAACCTCTTGGCGGGCGACTGCCTTACCTGTCCCCAGATAGCGTGGCTCTGCCCTCCAAAGAGCAGGTACGCCGCGCTGCCGATGTTTGGTCAGTGTGTAGGTGGATCTACCTGGCCAGTCCCTTGTTTCAGAGGCAGTTCTTCAGGCTAGGAGGACTGGATGTCTGCTTGCGCCTCATGGCCATGGTTATTCAGAAACTTTCCTGTAAGACCAAGGATGGGAAAGCAAAGAAGAAGAGGGATGGTAAGGGCAAAGGCAGCCCCGAGTCCACAGCCCCAGCTACCTCACCAGGACTGGAGGAGACAACTTACGATTCAGCTGACAGCCTCGGTATTGGTCCAGCTGAGGGAAAGACCAAAGATCCAGCAAAGAAGCTGGAGGAAGAGTGGCAACTACAAAGTATTCGTCTCCTTGAGGCCTTGCTGGCTATTTGTCTGCACAGTGCTAACTCAGCCCTGCAGAGGATCGAGCCTGAGCTTTCTTATCAGGTATGTACTAATCAGCTAATCTCTGTCCACATCAACCACAAAATAACCTGGCTTCAATAAAACTGTCTCCTCTCGTCTATAGCTCCAGTCAGTGGAAGATACTCTGTTTGAGGTGAGAGACCAGCTCTCTCACTCAGGGGTGGTGAACTCTGACCTTGCTGTTCCTCTGTTTGACTCTCTCCTGAGAGTGGCCTTGGCAGAGGTGTCATCCAGTCCTGATCCCCCTGAGGTGAAGCCAGACAGGGTGAGTCCTGCCTTGGGAGAAACTGTGAGTGAAGTTAATGCACCTTTTTTTACATTCTCAAGTTTTTTGAGCTACTTGTGTATCAAGAGGCAAGTTCAGGTTACAGACACTTGATATCCATGTTGATTATAGTATAAAGCTCTTGGCAAAATGATGTGCTACTAATCTTTTCCTGTTCTGCTGGACAGCCTCTACGTAATAAAATTAAGCTTTTTTTAAATGTCTAATTAAAACTATACATGTTTTTGTTTTCACCTTTTTATGTGCAATTTTTCACACAACTGCAAAAATCTTCTTCTTATACTAACAACTACTCCATCTTTACTGCCTGCTACCCAAAGTACACTATAGTTACCCACTAAGTGAATGTTGCTATGATTTATATTGTTGCTATTTTGAAATTAGTAACTACAGTAGTGGCACCCTGGTGGCCTCTGGGTTTAAGACGCTGACCATAAACCTTTGTTGCATGTCATTCCCATCTCTCTCCCCTAATTTCCTTTCTCTGCTGTCGTCAGCTCTATAATAAGGACATAAAATGCTCAGAAATACTTTATAAAATAGTAACCAATTGCAATGAAATGAGGATGAATACTTACATTTCTGTTTAGTTTCACTTATTTTCTTGTTTTTTGAGCTTTGTATTTTGTACTTTCTCTGTCATGCCCTTTCATTAAACAGATTCTCATCACTAGTTTCAAAAAGGTGGCAAATGCTAAATGATAACACACAAGCATGTGTGACCAGAAACAAACTGCATCTTGTTGTTGTGCCACTCAATGATATTAACTTATCTCCCAATGTGCCCATTGAGCAGCTGTCAAGGGGACAATTATGGTTAGGGCTACTGACCAATACAGGTGTTAACCAATCAGAATAATGAACCTTGATAAAGCTCATTCGAACACAAAAGATTGAAAAAGCACATTTCATATACAGTTTTTAATGAAGCAGATTGTGTTTAGTCACCACATATGGCTTCTTTGGCAGAACACCATGGACAAATATAAAGAGCAGTGGTGTTTATTTAGGAGGCAACCGTACAAAGAAAGGTAAACCATTTTCCAGCCAACTGTCGTCAGGCGTTAGGGCGGCTGTGTATGGCCACTCACACTATGTTGCTAAGCAGCCGTTATCTCCCTGATGTACAACACAACAGCAGACAAAAATAATGATCGCCCTTCTTTAGACCAAGCAGTGGACGCAAACATGAGCGAGCATAGCCTCATTTTTGAAACTGATTTTACTTTGTTTTAAACATTTTTATATGTTAATGTAAGTTCTTCCAACATAGTCCTCATAAACATATAAAGAATATAGTGTTGTAATATTCATTTTGATCATATCTCACAATAATGACAAGACGGATGAGAAAGAAGGTCCTGCAGTCACAGAAACTCCCACTTCCTCAATAGTGACACTATTGCTGTAGGCTACATTAATGAACAAAGACCATATATGGTTGGACCTGGCATGTCACTGCTTTTATTTGCTCCGGGAAGTGAGACGAACACAAGAAGAATAAAAAGAAAAGAACACTTTTCTGTCGTCACGTGACTTCAAGTGACTTCCCACCTGGTAGTGGGTGCCTCCTATCTCACATGTGTTTTTCACAAGTCTTAAAATGCCTGTATAACTAAGCCTGTTCCAACACAGGAGGATTTAGCTTTTTATATAATAGATTTACCTGTTTCCTAAGAGCTTAGCTCTTTCTCAGTGAGCCCAGCAGAGTGTGATGTTCACTTAACCATTACAAGTATGTGTCGTGAAGCTCAGAGATTAGTCTTCCACCACAAAGTTTGTCCACTGAAGGACTCTTCTTTGAAATGTTCACTTCACCCACAAATGAATATCAAAGCTGCCTGGTATTATGTTGAAAGGTATACAGGTGTGTATTACAGTATAAACCTCTTCTTTGAACTAGTAAACGGTTTAGAGTTCGATTGTTTACTTGAGTGTGTGTGTGTGTGTGTGTGTGTGTGTGTGTGTGTGTGTGTGTGTGTGTGTGTGTGTGTGTGTGTTTGCCTACGTGCACATGATGACTGACTGTTCACATCAAGGAACCTGGCTGTGTGAGTGCAAGTCAGCTGATGTTAGTCTTATGATCAAAATCTTGTACTTTTTTTCCCCCTCATCACTTGAAAACATTTTGTTGGCAATTTATTCGCTGTATTAGTGGACGGACCGCTGCTTGTCATGCTTAGTATATTTTAGCATAACATTATTAGTCCAGGACCTTTTTTAAAAAACGGGATTGGGTAAGCTCTTGTGAAATTCATTTCCACTTGACAGTTAACCAGGTGATGATCTTATTTTGGTTGCATTGGATACAGTCCAAAAAATTCATGACTTTTTCTCTCTCTCTCTCTCTCTCTCTCTCTCTCTCTCTCTCTCTCTCTCTCTCTCATAAGCTCCAGGTGTCGGCAGAGGGGGCGGCCCCAGCAGGCGATCTGTCTGAGGAGGTGGACGAGGTGCAGAGCTGTGGCGTCAAGCCCCCGGGGGAGGAGGAGGGCTACGACGCTGACAGCGAAAGCAACCCTGAGGACATGGTCAAGCAGGAAGAGGGTAGGTCCACGCACACACACACAGAAACACACACACTCTTAGTCCAATTTACTCCTCAAGAATCTACACCTAATGCACACACCTGTTTGCTTTACTTTTAAGTCTTGTCCATTCATTTTTCACCCTTTTTACTTCCCTGGGGTTATTTTAAGAATGCCATAAATCACTTTTATTTCATGCACTCCGTCTTCTTGACCATTTGTTTTTGTTGGTGGTAAATGTCAACAGACTATTTTTGATGGATTGAGAGGTCATTATCCTTGGGAAATCTTGCTTTCTTTTGCTATAGAATTCAATTGCATCATTTAACGCATTTCTTGAGTTATTAGTCATTGCATTTCCTTGTATTCACTTTAAACAGCATCATGGTTTTGAAGCAATTTGCAGTGTTAAAAACCACATCCTCCTTTGGTTTGTTGTGGAGGATATTTGGCAATAAAAAGTGGTTGTTTTTTTTGCATACATATGACATTGTAGAAACAGGCCTGAGCGCTTTTTTTCCCTCCTCACAACAGCCTCTTGTGTGAGCTCTGGTTAAGAACGTTGCCTGATTACTTTGTTTTTACTTTTTCATCCCCTCAGAATAGAGTCATTGTTTTACATTTTACAACTGCAGGCGGCTACATTCTGTGGCCTCATGAGCCGGATCTTGTGACTTAAAGTCCCCATCAAGACTTTAACTTCCTGGAAAACTCTTACATCCTGGGAAACAGTGAATCTTTAAAGCTGACCTCATGTTAGACAAATAAATAAATTAACTCCAACCAGTGCAGTAATAGTTTTTTTTGGCAATTTTGCCTCTCTCTGTCCTCTCAAATCAAATTGCCCATCTCTCCTTAACATTGAACATCCTGGTTGCTTGCTTTAGTCGCAGATCTTTATGCCCCAAATTAAGGGTTGATTTTCTGGATTCAATAAGTGCTGTCTCCTCACAATCCAATGCATGGCATCACACATGAAGTCTATTTCCTAGTCTCTTAACTGTATTTACACTTTACCAGCTTCCTGTATTCATTTACACGACCTGTGAGAAGAAGTTAATTGAAATGATTTATGAATTAAACATTAGATTTCTTTCCCAAAACACAGCGAAAAAATATGACAAAGTACAAACTGGTGGTTTTCTGCAATTAAATTCATCCTCAGAACAAACACAAGCATCTAAGTTTTCCACAAAATGGTATTAAGGGATACTGAGACGGCAGTCGGTATTCGCTTTTTTAGTGTATATTTACTGTATGTATCTGGATGGGTGAGTGTTCGATGGAGGCAAGCTGTGCATAGGGAGGGAGAGAGAGAGAGCAAGGTTCATTAATAAAAGGAGGTCCCAGAAGCTGTGCGAGAGCCTGCAGCACTGCTCTCCTGTAAATCATGAGGGGGCTCCCATGCTGCTCTGAGGCTGAGCACAGGACTGAGGCTAATTCATTTTTATGAGCTGCCTCCAAGGACGTTGGAGCTGAAGCAGGGAATGCCTGTGGATCAGGAAGCTGTTCAAGCAACCCAGCCTGCCAGTATTTGTGTGTTTCTGTGTTAGCATGTGTGGCGTGCCATGGAAACGTCACACGCTGACGTGACGTTTATCATCTCTCTATGTCTGTGTGCAAGTCTCTTTTTGTGTGTCTGATCTTGCCCTGGTGTGTGTGCTTGTTTTTTTTTAGGAGTGAAGGTGGAGTCTGCTGTGCTGCGTGAGTTCGAGGTGGTGGGGGACGGGCCCGGGCGTGGCGTGCTGCTGTTCCCGGAGATCTGCACAATGGAGCTGCAGCTTCTCACCACCGGCTCCCCAGACCTGGAGGTTCTGAGTCACGTGTT
Organism: Maccullochella peelii; assembly: GCA_002120245.1. Classification (NCBI taxonomy): domain Eukaryota; kingdom Metazoa; phylum Chordata; class Actinopteri; order Centrarchiformes; family Percichthyidae; genus Maccullochella; species Maccullochella peelii. The sequence continues at coordinate 27,419 of LKNJ01004097.1, read as the reverse complement.
TCACAGCCTGCTGGGTGCAGTACACGCCAACCACCGCAATGCTGCCTTGCTCTATGAGCAGGTCAGACTGACCACTTCTTACTCTTTTGCACTACTCTCTGTATTTGTCTTACTTTTCTCCTCAACTGTGCTCTGAGGAATATGACTGACCTGTTGTTCTGGTCCTCACAGGGAGGAGTCAAAACCATCCTTTCTGGCTTTCACAACATCCTCAGCCAAACGGACCCCTCCTTTACAGGTTTTTAAAAAAAAAAAAAAAATTATTCTGCTGCTGACATTTCATTTGGGTCCTCAGGGTTCAAACGTCATACACAGTATGAATAATATTAGTAATTCTTGGGAAGATCTGTACTCAATGGATAATAAGATCAACTATATTATAGTATATTTAATCTTTTTTGGCATTGTAAGATATTGTCATGCAAAATCTTAAGTTAAAAAAATTGGGTGTACCCTTTTTTTCCTGCTACTGACATTTTGACTGGTTTCTCATGACTTAAACATTGAATACAATGTAGATGATTTTAAGAATTCTCTGGACAATTTGTGTCCAATCCTCAGACTATATTTTGGATTTGAGAATTTTGTATCTTTATACACGTGTATCTGATGTGTCGTCTATGGTCTTTTTGTTTTTCTCTAGCATTTCTGTTTTTTGCTGAGAAGCAAACCAGGCAGTGATGCTGTTTTGTGTTTTTGCTTGTGCTGTTCTGGTGCATGCCCAAGTGAATGAAAACTGTTTACGTAATCTGCTCTTCATTGGTCTACATTCAGATTGCCAGACTGTGCTAGTGGAGCTGCTGGTTGCCATGGTGAGCCAGCGAATCACAGCGGAGGAACTGGCGCTATTGATTCGTCTCTTCCTGGAGAAGACCCCACCTACTGTAAATAGCAAACCCTATCAGTCACTCAACAATGCACTGTTAGCTTACGTTCAGGGTGTTGACACTGATAGCTTGTGCTCACAGTGTCGGCACATTCAGTTTTTCAGCAGGAACAACAACTTATTTGTATCACTTCTTGGTTCTTTAAAACTCATTAACACATAATGCTCCCCTGGGCCCACTTCAGTCTATATACAATTAACACCAATGTGTGCAGAACAGATGTGATGCTACAACTTATTACCACAGGTCTGTGGTTAATTGGAATCCAGCAGCCGACGTCATTAATAAGCTGTCTCCAAGAAATAGATTCCCAAATAGGGAAGAGGGGAGTTATTTTTAACCATGTGAACATAATGACATGTGACCTGTGTTTTCTATCTATGAAAATGAGACACATCAGTGACTGCAGTGGCCACATACTGTGTAATTGTGTTGTTCTTTGTGTAGTGCTGCCCAGGTTTTTAAATTTAGTGTGTTTTGCTACATTCTTCTGTATTATTTATTGCTTGTTTATCACTTCTTTGTGAAGACTCACAGGGTTACCACAGGTTTAATCCTGCAAAATGGATCACAGTGTTAAAGCAATTAAACTGCTCAGTAGTGTGTATGTGATTTTTCTTCATTTTACTTAATCTAGGGATCCAAAAAAAAAAAAACTTTATTGAAAAATTGTAAACATGCAGAATGAGCACATTATCTGTCAAGTGTTTTCTTTATTGCATCTAAAATAATAGACTGTCTTTCTCACTTCCCATTTACATTGTTACCTGCCAGGAGATTTTACTGAAAGGCATCCTACAAATTGTTGAAGCCAACATGAATATGGAACCACTTCACTTCCTGACCTTTCCAATAACCCTTGGGACTTCCACACCAGGAGGGGTGTCCACCGGCTCCAGACAGAACGGTGCTGCCGGGGGAAAAAGTGTTGGTTTGCTCTGGAAGGGTAAACTGTCTCCTGGGCGCCGGGAGGGGGATACCGAGTACCGACCAAACCACCTCCGTTCCTCTTCCTGGCACATTGCTCCTCTCCACTTGCCCCTGGTAGGGCAGAACTGCTGGCCCCACATGGCGAGCGGTTTCAGTGCCTCTTTGTGGCTGAGGGTGGCAGAGCAGCAGGAGAAGGACAGGGACAAAGATGAGGGTGAGACACATATCCTTCACTAAGACACTTTTTTATGCCTGAAGTCCATAAACATGAACTGGTTTTGAGATTTTTTAGTTACTGTTTTCCAGAAGAGAGTAACCCACCTGCAGCCGAGTCCCACCATGGCTCCTCTCAGGCTGGGATGAGATTAGTAGAGGAGGGCCTCATTCATATTCTGTCCATGGGCTCCAAGGCACTGATGCTTCAAGTGTGGGCTGACTTCTCTACAGGCTCTCTCACATTCAGGTGAGCTCCAGCATAGACTACAGTCTCAAAGATGTGTGTGAAGAATGGGTTACTATTTCTTATTAAGTATTTATAGTTTATGGACCTTGAAGTATTGTAATGTGCCGTTCCCTCAGGATTTGTATAGACCCAAACGATGAGATAAAAGCAGGACTGCTGGCGCAGGCAGACTCTGGTGAGGAGCTACTCAGAGCAGGCCAATGGCAGCACCTCGGCCTCACTTACACCCAGCAGCCAGAGGGCAAGAAGAACATCCATGGCTGCGTGGTTGTCTGGGTGTGTGGCATCAGGTGAGGAACCTGTGTAATGGCAAGACTAAGAATGTGGCACTTTGAATTTAAATCTGTTAAATAAGTGAACATTAACCTTCACTTAACCTGCTGTCTGTTTCAGGAAATGTGAGGTTTCTTTGGACTACACCGTACCCAGAAAGTCCAGTTTATCATCTGACAGCAACAAAACCTTCTGCATGTTGGGCCACTCTTCGCCGTCCTCTGGACAGATGTTTAAGCAGGGTGTACGCTGGAGCATGGGTACTGTGCTTCTCTTCAACGGTAGGACTCCTATTAACTCTGCAGTTTTTCTCTATTGCTTTGGCACATTTCTGGAAAAGTTTTTAAAGTTCTCAGCACTGAAGATGCATGTCCCAAAGCAGCTCATATGTGCAGCAAACTTATAGTTAACCTGCGAAAGGCTGTAACTCACCCAAAACCTATAATTCATGCCTCAAAATTAAGTCATTGTGTCAGTGAAGAAGTCATTGAAACCAAAATGACACGTTCCTTTGACATTGTGTAAAACCAAGGTGGTCAAAATATTTAGATGTTTTGTCAGAACGACAGTGGACTCTGGAAGTGTGTTCCTCATCTCCTACTTTTTAAACAGTCTTGTCCTACATGTTTTCACTGACACTGAATGCCTACTGTACCAGACTGTTATTTTTCTGAAGCTAACTGACTGCTATTGTGTATCACAGTGAATTCTCTTCAGATGCCGAGTTCAAGAATACAAGGTTTCACATTCCACTTTGTAAAGCACAAGAGCGCTTAGAGTAATGTGCAATGGTCACACAACACAGTACAATACAGTAAACAGAAAAAAACTAAATGAAAATGTACATAGTACTGCACAGAACAAAAACATGTAGCTTAACAATACCAAAAACTGTAGCTCTATAAATGTGTTATGCTCATGAATTACACCTGTAAGCTAACTGGACAGCACATTCCATTGGTTGATCTACACTAAGATGTGAGAAACTCCCCATTCATTAGTGAAGTTCGAGTTTCACCTGACCACAAATTTAGCGGACTTTACAGCCAATCAATCAAATTTATTAAATGTGGGTTTGACAGATTTTGACAATTAGATGGACTATTCTGTATGTGATGACTTACACAATGAAATAATTCTAACATATTTTGGAGAGTAAAACTATTCAACTGAGATGAAACATCGGCTTTAATCACAAAGACATATACAACCAATAAGTGCTCAAATTGTAGACAATTGTGCTTAGTAATTTGCCTAAATGTGCCAAAACATTTGCAAATGGTAACAAAAAATGGGAAATACTCTTCTTTCTGTTGTGCACAAGTAACAAAATGTTGTAAAGAATTTGTTATTGTTTTGACAATTCGAGAATTGAGCCGAAGCAACTGAGAAAAACTGTAATCCCGAGTCAGTCACTCAACATCTTACTCTACATGCATACATGTAATCTGTTTTAATCCTTTATATCATTTTGTGTTCAGCCTCAGTGCTGCTAGCTGGTAAACTGATTACCAACTTCTCTCTTATAAGCAGTATATACTGTACATAAATGTGCATTAATGGTTTGTGGTGCAGTTATATTATAAAAGCGTATCCAGTCTAGTGGCTATAAAAAGGCTATTGCTGGTGTGATGTGTGGCATGCTGTAGATTCTCAGCATTCTCCCGGGAGGCTTACTGAATACTTCTCTTATTGCCTCTAATTGGCTGTGAATGGCTCGTCTCTAGGCGATCTCAACCTGTGAACCCAACTGATATCTTTAGACAAGCTTCAGCCTCTCCGCTGTCATAGTTTCTCCTTGGATAAGAAGGAATGCGAGTCGAGATTCAACAAAGTTTCATGAAAACAAGAAATAAAACATCAAGGTGCACCATAGCTCCTCAAGGGTCTTGCTTTGCATCACATTATATGCTAATATTTTATCGGTTATTGATGGAATCACATAAATCATTTACTCAAGGGGTTGATTTAGGGTCCATGATGCATTTCTCACGAATTCTGTTTTCTGGCTTCCAAATAACGGAAATTTGCAGTATTTGTCTCCCTAGAACAGTTATTGTAACTCTGTTTACCTCCACATTTCAGGATCTAGAATAGGATCTGAGGAAGCCCTCTACCTGTACACCAGTGGGCCTGACCTCACCTCAATCATGCCCTGCAAATATGGCAAGCCCAGTGGGACATTCTCCAAGTTTGTCACTGAGGAAAGCCTGAAGTGCGAGCATGTACGAGAGCTTCTGATGAAGAACAAGGATATGGACACAACAGCTTTGGTTGTAAGTTGTTGGGTTTTTTGCATGAAGCATTAATCATCACAGCACAACATATGCAATATTTTTTTATTGTCACTATTGTTTCATCTGCTACCCAATTTCTGTTAAAATTGAGATTGACACTGCTGTTAAACCCTGTGCTTTGTGATTCAAGTGCTCTGTAAGCTTAGCAAATCCTGTCTCATTTATTGTTTCATTTCACGGTGTATGAGAAATGTGCTGTTCCAATTAGCTGTCATTAATGATACTGCACAGTAGGAAGTAATTTTTCCCCGCTGGAAAAAGCTATTACAGTTAAGCTGCAGCTATTTCAGTGAGACTGAAAAAGTTTTTCTCCCATTAAATGCTAATGGATTTGTTGATAATAGCTCTGCTGATAGAATAGAAAAGAAATGAGTAAGACAAGAAGAATTAATGATTTCCCCTCATAACTTATGTTGCACTCTAACCAAGTCTAACCCAGGTCTAAATCCATGCTTGAAATTGGAGGCCAAAGCTAGCTGGGTTCCTTGTTAAGCTCTAATTGAATTTCAACAAAAAGGTTTACTACAGTAAATACCTAAAACTGTAAATAATTAAAACTTACAGGATGAAAGTTTTGCCTAAAAATGCTAATTGTGTGGATTGTGTTTCTGTACAGGAGAGCTTGGCTATAGTGTATGCTCCCAGCAGTCCCACAGTCTACACCATCTATGAGCCTGTGATCAGACTGAAGGGTCAGGCTAAGACGGTGGTTACCCAGCGGCCGTTCAGCTCCAAGGAAGTGCAGAGTGTCTCCCTGGAGCCGAGCTCTCTCAGGTCTCTGCTCCCCACTGAAACCCAAGGCCTGCAGAGTGTCCTGCACGAGATCGGAGGAACAGGAAATTTTGTCTTCCTCTTTGCACAGGTAGGATGGTCCATATTTTAATGGAGCTCTAGCTGAGTCAGAGGGGTCATGATTCCCAGATGACGTGATATTTCTGGAAGGCTGTGGATTTAGACGCATGTATTCCAGAGAGAGAAAAGTGACAGTTTTATTTAATAAACCAGAAAAATTTATTAAATAAAAAAATGGAATATCTTTGTTTTTGGACTGTTGGTCGAAAAAAAAAAAAAAAAGACGTTTGATTACATTGGGCTCTAGGAAATTGTGGTCTGCATTTCTCACTGATTTCTGATGTTTTATTGACCAGACAATAATTGGTAGTTTAATCGATTATGAATAATCAGCAGTTTAGAAACCCATTATATTTTGAAGTCTATATGCTGCTTCATACAAATATTTATGAAGATGCTACATATGACCAGCACTGCAAGGAAATTCATGTCTAAGCCCAAAAGATAATTACCTCATGTTTGAACTCTGTAATTAATTATCAAAGTTACTCATCTGTTTCTGATCTGAGTCTACCTGTGGAGTCATACGAGTGTTGTTGCACTTACTACTTGCCAATAGAGCTTGTAGTTTGATATTAAGCTTGTGTGTGCTTCTGTGAGAACACAATAACTGTAACAGAAACAGTGTGAAATAATGTTTTAGAAAGGAAGCAACACATAACTCCAGCTCCAGGCCTGCATTGTTCATATTCATCCATGTTTTTTTGTTCTCTATCCTTCTTTTCTGTTCCTCTGTCCCTCATCTCTGGGTCTGCGGGGTCCAGACGGTGGAGCTGAGTGACTGTGAGAAGACCCAGGCTCTGGCCCTGCGGGTGCTGCTGTCTTTGTCCAAGTTTAACCAACACCGCATCCATGAAATGGACTGTTACCATGGTTACTCTATGATCCACCAGGTCCTCATCAAGTCCAAATGCACCGTGGGATATCATATGCTGAAAGTGAGTCACACTTTGAACTCTTTGCTGTCTTCTGTACCCACAACCGCCGCTGATCTGTGCAGTAAAACATATTCACCGCCACTTGTTTTGTTTTTTTTGCCGTGAACCTGATCCAGCCCGACACACTGGTGCCTCTCTGAGCCGGTGTTGGTGACCCTGCTGTTACTTGACCCTCTGGCTGTGTCTGTAATTGAGCTGTGTGATGGCTGTGTGCTGAAATGGATTCTGTCTGACTTGATGAAACACTGAGCTCCTGCAGAGTCACACAGCACCTCTGATTGCCTTTGTCACTTTAGGCTCCCACATACTGTATTGTATAGTGCAGAACTGCACTGATTAGTGATATTAAACATAATATCATAATCATTCCTGTATGATAAGGAACATGCTGTGTTAGTTGTTTTCTGTTTTTTCTTTTCATTTGTACTCTTCTATTTTTTCTATTTCAAAAGAAATCTCTCTTTTTATAAATCAGTAAGTTTAACCTTTTATTGGACTATAACTGAATTCACTTGTCAGACATTAATAATGTAACTGTGTATGAGACTGCAAGCTTCTACCTTACCTCAGTCTAGAGACCCAAAGGACTGCAAGATTTATAACCACTGCAGTGAAGCTGGTCAAAAATGATAGACTCTGATCAATACAGACAGGGCTGCTCAGTGAGTAAATGGCATTGGTTTTGACGGCGTGATAAGCACTCCAAGAAAATGTCATGGAGAATTTATTGTTCCTCCACCTGTCTGGGAATTCTGCACTGTAAGATTGTTTCTGGGGAGATAGTGATTATCAATATGTTGAGGTATGTGTGTGATGAGAGTGACCAGCACTCTTATTATAGAAACACTGTAGAAGTAACTGTATTTCTGATGTGGTGGCCATATTTTATCTTTCTAGACTTTGCTGGATGCATGTTGCACTGGACCCATCCTCATCCTGGGGGATGATGGGCAGTTCCGTTTGGACACAGAGTCCATCGCTGTGGTGCAGGATATCAGGCTTCTCTCAGACATCCTGTTGGACTGGAAGATCTGGGCCAAGGCGGAGGTAAACGCATACGTCACATGATCAATCATATTTAATTAGTGAAAGGAGACATAACACAATGTCTAACAAAAGTAAAGATACATTTAGCACGCACGAAGACAAGCAGTCATTTCCAACTAGGTGATTATCAGAAATTCAAATTAAGACGACAAATAAATTGTTATATTTAGTCAAATCTGAAGTGAAACTACAGTGAGGATGAACTGATACATAAAGTTCAAAGAAAAGTTGGGAAGGAGAAAATTGTTAATGCTGAATAGCAGTTCTAGTTTCTCCCAAGGTCTGTTAATTTATTAACATCCATTCCTGATGAGGGGAAGAAAACTCAAAACATCATCATCTAATGATGAGCTGGTAATAAATTCATGCAACTCTGAGTGGTCACAGGCTCATCGATTAAATTTTTCACCATGTTTCTCAAAAGAATTGTCAGAATTTAAAAGAAGTAAATTGCTTTAAACTTATTTTCACCTTGATTTTATGTCCCAACAAACCCAAAGGTTTGGGGAGGAAACACTAATGGACTGTCTGGCTAGGTAAACAATACATGGTTAAACTGAAGTGTTTTCACTAAACTGAGTTCCACCCAAATTTAGTGTATTAAAAAATAAAGAAGAGAAAATAATGAGTCCTATATGTTTTGCATTCTGTGCAGCACTTTGCTGAGGAGTAGTCATACTCAGAACCTCCCCATTAGATGATGAAGAACCAGTTAATGTGCCTGCCTCTCCATTGTCATTCACTGATTGTGTTGTTTCTGTTAGTGTGGAGTGTGGGAAACACTGCTTGCTGCCTTAGAGATCCTCATCAGGGTCCACCACCCTCATCAGGTCTTCAACATCCGTCAATTCCTCAAGGCTGAAATAGTGCATCGCTTCCTGCTCACCTGCCAGGTGTTACAGGTAGGTTACTATCATAAAGCAACTGTAACAATATCCTTTATCTCTGCTGTTACTGACCACATTATGTTTGTCTTAAGGAGCATCGGGACGAGCATCTGACCGCCATCCCGCAGGAAGTCTGTCTGTCATTCGTCAAAATCATCCAGGAGGTACTCGGGTCTCCTCCGGATATGGACCTGCTTAAACTGATCTACAACTTCCTGCTGGCTGTTCACCCACCTACCAACACCTACGTCTGCCATACTCCATCCAGCTTCTACTTCTCACTACACATAGGTGAGGAAGCAGTGCAGTTGAAAGCAGCACCTGTGTATCAAAGTGCCATTCATTCAATGCACTGAGTTCTTTTGATGTCTCTTATTTGTCAGACGGGAAGCTGTACCAGGAGAAGGTGCAGTCCATTATGTACCTGAGACACTCCAACAGTGGAGGAAAGTCCGCCAGCAGCTCTGTGGTGTCACTCTCCCCGACTGTCTTCACTGATGCTCCCCATGAAGGTACAGCTACTTAAAAAAGATTTAATCTAACTGCTGCTCTTACAGAGCACTGTTTTATTACACATCTTAAATATCTTTCCAACTATGTCATTTTACATTTTTTATCTGAACTGCTCTGCTCTACTCAGTTTTACAATTATAAGCCTCTTTTGTCATCATAACCTCGCTTTTTGACTTTTATTCTTTTTATTTCTTGTTAAGCACTTTAGAAAGGGCTGTATTAATGAAATAGATTTGGCTATGATACTTGCAACAATACATTTCCTGCACTGACCCTGTTTACACAAGATATTTGTTTCCTGTCTCAATGCAATTAAATGTACAATTTTGTCGATGAACAGCCACGATTCTGCACTGCCACATCATGTTATTCATCACAGCCACAGGTCTATCATGTTTGCTATCAAGTGCTGTATAATGCGACTGCATGTAAATAAGGCCTTCAGTTATGAAGTCTAATCATTTATAAGTGCTGAATCATTTGGTTCTGTTTTCCAGGCCATCTCCACGCTCCGTACCCTGAACATGGAGGTGATGATCAGTCGTTACGTCCACCTAGTCTGCAACCATCTCCGTACTCCTCCCCTATACTGATACCTCGACCCGGACATGGTAGCTCAAATGAGGCAGGTGAAGGTGACGGGGTCTCCCTTGCCACTCAGCAGTCTCTTGGCAGCACAGAGACACTCAAGAAGGGCGGAGGTGATGAGCAGCTCCTGAGCAGCTGTGAATCGGCCAAGACTATCTGTGACTCTAAGGACATAAGTGAGGGAGGAGCCCTGCGCACTCCTTCCATCAGCGTGGAGGAGGAGCGGGACGAGGCGGCAGAGGTGGACAGCCTAGCAGAGGGCAGCGTCGGGGTGGCGGAGTCTGAGGACAGGTTTGACTGGGCCAGTGACGAAGCGCCACGCCGCCCTGACAGTCTGAAAGGCATCCAGCCCTTCCAGAGGAGCAACAGCAACCTGGCCAGTCTGGGCCTGGCCTTCCCAGCTCCCAACGGCTCGTTGGCAGTTGGCCGCTGGCCCAGTGTGGCTGATCGATGCTCCATGCCTGAAGACTGGGAGAGCTACACCTACTCTCCTGGCTATGAGAGGGCGCACAGCGAGTCCAATGACAGGTATGCTGCTATATTACCCTTTAACAAGGCATGCTTGTTTGAGTGTCACATGCAGTATTACTGTGTCTCAAGAAAATACGGTTCTAACTGGATACTTAATATCCTTACTAATTTTAATATTAATTAAGTCAGCCCATATCAAACCTTGGTCAATCTATAAATGGTTTACAGTGACCTGTGAAAGGATTTGCATAATCTAAATACAGCATGTGTTTATGGTAATAATCCTTAGCCAACTTAGAAACTGATTTGTACTGCAGTGACAGTTTTATTTCTACCTGCCAGCCAGCTGCTGACTTAAGCTGATAGGAAATAAAAAAAAAAAAAAATATGTTCATTGTAATCCCATTTTCTCACCTAAGACCCCTTTGTCTTTTTATTAGACACAATGTGAACTGTCTAACATTAACACATCTGTTTTATAACACTGGGTTGCAAAATATAAAATATAAGAAAACAAATTTCTATAGCACATGCTGTGTGCAGCAAAAGTTTTTACTAGTCAGCATTTTGTTAGTAAATGCAGAAATGTATCTGGTGCAAAGACATTTAAAAGCTAATAGCTTTTCTAACAGGGCTGGTTATGAAAATACCTCAGTTGAACAGTCAGGCTCTCTTTACATAGTTGCATACACAATACACAACACTTCAAGACACTAATCTCAATAAAATTATATTAGAATATACTGTATATGTTTTCTTAACATTTTGAGAGCACTGATAGAGGGGATTTTGCTTGTTATTCATGCACAGTAATTCAGCACTAAAGTCTAAGCTGTGTCTCTTAGGTCAAGCACTGAGGACTGCCTGGTGCTGATCTGCTGTGGACTCTATGATCTTCTGAGGGGCATCTTGCTGCTGTTGCCTGACCTCATGCTTGAGGAGGTGATGGACAAGCTCATCCAGCCAGAGGCCCTCATTGTCCTGGTCAACCACTCGTCACCTCTCATCCAGCAAGGAGTCATGAAGGTTGGTTCTGTATCCTCTCTGATCATTCTCATATACGGTAAAGCAGGTTGATCTGATTTAGCACCAGGAGTCACATTTGACTGCACTTATGATGCCAGTAGATAACATAGTATCTCCCAGTGACAAATGTTTTTGCTGACTACCATTCCAAAAGTCACATTTCCACACTTGTTGTACATTTTAGAGGTGCTGGTAGCTGGTTGTTACCTTTTGCTAGTTGTTTCCCCGCTTCCAGTCTTTATGCTAAGCTAAGCTAACTGGCAGCTGGTGGGAGCTTCATATTTATCATACAGACATGAGGGTGGTATTAATCTTCTCATCTAGCTTTTGGCACGAAAGCAAGTAAGCGCCCAAAAATGTCAAACTACTCCTTTTAATTGTCTGTGTTAAAGTTTTCATCCCCTGTGCCACAAGCTCGTAAGAAAAAATACTGAACTGTGTGCCATCGTGTTAGCAAAGCATCACAATATATTGCCAGTGTTAAGACTGTACCTTTTCTGAAGTTAGCTCAGATTATTCTGCTCCTCTCTCCTAGCTGCTGGATGCCTATTTCAGCAGAGCCCTCAAGGAGCAGAAGGAGAAATTCCTGAAGAACCATGGCTTCTCACTGCTGGCCAACCAGTTGTACATCCACCAGGGCAGCCAGGGGCTCCTCGAATGCTTCCTGGCGATGCTGTTCGGACGGCCGGTGGGCCTGGAGGAAGAGTGAGTCCGGGGACAATACAATTGTCAAGCCGTAACGTCTGGTGCATCATAGGCCTGTTTTAGGCATAGAGTGTTTTATCCTATAATATTATGCATAGGATTGTCTACTGTATGAATAAAAGTGCTTGATGCACACATATTTATGCACGTTGTACCACTATTTTTCTTTCAAGTCTGGACCTGGAGGAAATGGAAAATATCTCCCCCTTCAGAAAGCGCTGTATCATCCCAGTGTTGGGTCTTATTGAGAACTCCCTGTATGAGAACTCCTTGGTGCACAACATCCTGTGTATGCTGCTGCAGCTCCTCAATGCCTGCCCCAAGCTGGCAGACATCCTGCTAGACCACGGGCTGCTCTACGTGCTCTTCAACACCCTCTCCACCCTCAATGGCATGGAGAACGGGTATGGCTGCCAGAACAGAGGATGATTCATTCAAACACCTCCATGGTTTCATGGGTTTTGTCTTGAACCTTTGAGCCATGAATTAAATCATTAATCCTCTCGCTGCTCATTGATCTGGCATATGTGTGTGGTAGACTCACTTCCTGTGCTTCATATTTTCCTGTTTTTCTTGTGCTCCCTCTGCAGTATTCCCCTGAATGACTACAAGCTCCTGGTGTGTGACATCCAGCAGCTGTTAGTAACTGTGACTATCCACTCCTGCAGCTCTTCGGGGTCCCAGTACTTCCGCATCATCGAAGACCTCATTACCTTGCTGGGTTTCATGCAGACCAGCAAGATGCGTCGCACACAGGGTGAGGACTGGATTTCTGAAATTCAATACACATTCAGAATACATCGGTGTTGTCATCAACTGTCTCTGCAGTTCTGGATGATATCAAGTTGTCAAGCTCTGCTGCAGAGAGAAACTGTTGTCACTTCATTATCTGCAGAGTGGAAACTCATTTGAGAAAAAATATAATTTGAGAAATATCTCACATCTCCATCTTCCCACTGAATGGTTTTCTCTCATTTTCCCCTAAATTTGCTCTCTGAAATATCTTTCCCATCTCTTCCCCATTAGCACTTATTTCTTTGCTGATTTTTGATCTGATATAATCATTCTGTGATCACAGAAACATTACAAAGGCATTATGGCTCTGTACATAGTTCCCTGTATTTTTGGTCGTTGAAGTAATTATAATCAACTGTATTACTGCCCTCATGGGGCCTCATGCAAGAACATTTTTGTAATCTTATCCTAAACTTCTCTTACTTCTTTTTACAAGTCGAATTCAGCAAACCCTCTTAACTGCACAAACAAACAAATGATGCACATCATGCTGATACGGTGAACAGAATGTAAAATTTTATCTTGTGGATTCTGGTAACATCTTTAAACTCACAATTCATTAAGATTCATGCATATTTTTGTGCAAATAAGTGTTTTTCCTCTATGCAGAGAGGCAGACTAATCTGACATCAGTCTACGTGACTAGTACGATAGACAGGCTTGCACCCCTTGTGAATTACCTTTGTACGTCAGAGAAAATTCAGAGTATGAAAAAAAAAAAAGTCATTTTTGCGTGCCACAAATCAGTTTGTACATGTGGTTCTTTTATGAAGCTCATCGTCCGTCACTCATGAAGAGCGTCAGGTTAACTTCTAACATGACAAAGTTCATTGTCTCTTATTTTTTCTCCCCAGAGATGGCTGTGGCTTTGCAGTTCCGCGTCCTTCAGTCAGCGATTGAGTTCATAAAGACGACAGCCAATCAGGAACCTCAGAAGCTGAGCAGCTCTGTTAATGCGCCGAGCTCTCCACATCATGACATGCCTCAGAAGCGCAAGAGCATCGCGGGTGAGTATTTCAAACTGATGGTCCGTAGTTTTTCTGATCCTGAGTGTCGAGTTAGAACTGACCACCGTGTGTGTCACTTCTCCACTCTCACTTATCTGTTTATTGATCCTCTCCTCATCCCGATCTGAAGGTTCCATTGCCATGAAAGACTCCATTATCCCCCGCATCCCCAGACAGCACTACTGTTCCTATGGCCAGATCCCCATGTCCCCTCCCTTCAGCTTCCTGTCCCAGGACTTCCCCCTCCCCTCCCCCTCTGGAGCTCCATCCTACATGCTCCACTGTGACACAGGTAGCTCGGACTGCGGTCTGCAGCGGAGAACATCCTCCCTGTCATGGGGCATGTCTCCCATTTTTGCTGTGAACTCACCCTTTCCCCAGCTCTCCCCTCAGGGGTTAATTTGCCCAGTAAATTACAGTAATTCTACTGGTGTGCATGTTTGAATGCTTAACTAAATCAGTGTTAAGCATTTTAGCACAGATGGCATTTTGATGAGTGAATCTTTATAATCTTCTCTGTCTTCAGTGATTTACGAGATATTTGTATAACCTTACTCTGAACTTGAAAGGGAAAAGCAAGTGTGCTTACACACTGTGTGCGTGCAATTTGTGTTCTCACAGCTGAGCATATACCAAATTTGTGCTTGTAGGCCCGCGCCGGTTCCCTGTGGCCCAGAGTGACTCTCTCCTGATGCGGATGCGCTCTGTAGCCAGCGATGAGCTCAACCAGATGATGCAGAGGAGGATGAGCCAGGAAAACCCCATTCGTGCCAGTGAGACTGAGTTCGTCCAACGGCTGCAGAGGCTTGTGGTTCTTGCTGTCAACAGACTCATTTACCATGGTAAAAAATGTGTTCTTCTCCCACTTATCTATTCTAATCTTCTCTATTATCTCCTTTGGCTTACATGAGCGTAAACCGAACTTGCTGTCTAATCCTGGTTCTGTTTGAATGTGTCTCTCATTTCAGATGTGAGTCAAGACTTATTTGACCTGCTGAATATTCCCGACTCTCCAGACCAACAGCTTTTCACACCAGATCCAGGTGATCAACCACAGGATGAGAGTGGCTCAGCCTCTGTCCCACACTCTCCTACTCCCTTCACGCTGCCGCCTGCCAGCAAGAAGAGCTTTCAGAAAGACATCCTCAAACTCATGATGGACGGGATCAAAATCAGCCTGGTATGACGACAGTCACTGAGAAGCTTTTTTTTTTTTTAAACTGTAAAGAGCTAATTGCTATGTTGTGAGAACTTGTGTTGATGGTTGTGATCTCACAGGGCAGCACGGGTCGAGGAGGAGCCCCACATCAGCAGTGGCGAAGGATCCTATGGTCATGTCGGGACACTTTTCGGGTCCAAATCGGCCGCCTGCTTGTGCACACACTCAGCCCTGCGCGTCCCCTGTCTGACAGGAAGGAGGAGCTGAAGTTTGTGTTTGATCCCAGACATTTGGATATCCTCAAGGAGAGCCTCAGCCCGGGTCTAGAGGTGAGTGTGAAACAAGTGCATCACTAATGTCTATTTGCTACCTTAGACGCCAACTTCGCTTTTCTTTGTCAAGTATTGGATGGCAAAATGATAATATTTCTGGTCATTTCTACCTGTCCAATGCTGAAATTCTTACTTTTTTTGTTCATTTTAGGGGAAAGTGTGAGTGAGTGTACAGTATAGTAGCTTTGTTTGTCATTTTCACTCCTACAGGCAAGTTATCCAGGAGCTGTCAGGCCTTAGTAAATGTTCATCTTGATTATCTTCAGCCCCCTTGCATTGCCATGGGAGTCTTCTTTCACTCTGCGTCCTCCCCTCAGGCTTGACTTCAACTAGCCGGATAAGGCTTGTTTCCTGTCAATGACTGTATGTGACTTGCTTCAGACAGAAGCGAAATTTGAATCTGTGCTCTTTTTTTCTCTCTTTCACTCAGCATGGACCAAAGTTGTCACTGTACCTGTATGAGATGCTGCACGATCACAAGGACAGCCTCACCAAAGACGAGCAGAATGCCGTGGGTGATTTCATGACCTCGCTCAAGCTCTGTGGCCATCGCTGCATCCCACCCAACGCTCCACACAAACAAGACTTGCTCAAGGCCATAAAAGAGGTAACTCCTACAAAGACACGCAGTCTTTGTTAAAGGGAAGGAAAACAGTTTCTAAGCAGTTCAGCAATATGAAATATCAGCTTTTGTGCAGGTGGAATATCTTGGTCGTCCATAAATGTTAAGTGCAGCCTGTCAGAGAATTAAGTCAATATGTGTAAGAACTTGTTTACTTGTAATTTTATTCATACAGGAAAAATTCAAGTATGAAGCAGAAGAGAAAACAAGCAAAGTGGCTTGGGAAAAGAAAATGGCCAACACTCAGAGGAAGTAAGTTGAAGGGCTTTTTCCTGATGTGAGATTGATGTTCAGTACAAGAAAATATCAGTAAGAATCGTGTCTTTGTTCCAATCATCTATTCATTCTTTCTCTGCAGTCTTATCCAGAGGCTGGATGGAAAGTCCAAGGACATTTCCAAGATTGCAGCTGATATCACTCAGAATGTGTCTCTGCAGCAAGGCATGGAGAGAAAGAAAGTCATCCAGCACATCAGGGGACTCTACAAAACTGACCTCAGCGCAAGCCGCCACTGGCAGGAGCTGGTGCAGCAACTCACGCATGACCGGTGGGCATCGAAATTTATCTCTCACAAGGGCTTACACGATGATGAACAAAGTACAATAATAAAATTGTTACTATAATGATGATTGTTATTATAATGGTGATTATTTTTCGGATCATTTTCTTAAAAGAAAAACTGTCGAGAAAATGACATTTTAATGTGAAACAGTTAGGATGCAGTTTGTTTGAATAAATAGATTTGAATAAAATTAAAGATGATCTCAGACATGCAGAGCACCAGAATACCTTAGAAGAAAGTGAAATTTGTAAAACAATTAAATCAAGCAAACTTTTTCATCTATACATTTCTACATTCATATCCAGTGAGGCAGGGCCGGAGCCAGGATTTTAGAACTAATGCACAGCTTAGAGCTAAATCAACATCAGCAAGCTAACAAATTCACAACTGATAATACTAACATGCTGGTGTTTATCAAGTATGTTCACCATCTTACGTTAGCATGTCAGCATTCAACATTTGCTAATTAGCCCTAAATATTTGACCTGCTGGTGGCACTAGATGAAAAGTTAAGCGACTACCAAAGTTATTATTGTTGAACCTGAGGAGAACATGAATGTCTGTACAAATTTGTACTGTACAAAAGACAGATCGGCCGACATTGGCATCCATAGAGCAACTACTAGAAGGACTATGCCCTGAGGTCAAGAATCCAGAGTTTAACCCCCATTCGCACTTAGAAATTTGTGATTAGCCACCAATAAAAGTCTGCAGTTTTTCCACAATTTCTGTGATAAGTTAACTGCTAAAGTATATTTTTGTCTTCCTACACAGTAACATAATTCTGTCATTCTGTCAGAAATATTATTATGGTAAAGAAATACTAAATCCTGTCATTGTAATGTATGTTTTTGGCCTAGAACAGTCAAACGTAAACATTTGAGCTCTATCAGAAAATATGTAAACCAGGCTTTAAAAAACTCACCATGTGAAATTAATGTGAAATTGTAGAATATAAACTCCTTCTCAGGATGTTAACCCCCCCCAATTTCCTAAAACAATGTTGAGAACATGGCCTCTGTGTACTTCTGTATTGATATGAGTAGACAAAGTGTTTGAGACAGCTTTAATGGCCTTTTTCAGTGCGGTTTGGTACGACCAGACATCCTACCCGACGTCCTGGCAGCTGGACCCCACTGAAGGGCCTAACCGGGAGAGACGGCGGCTACAGAGATGCTACCTCACCATTCCTAACAAATACCTGCTCAAAGACAGACGCAAGTCTGAAGGTGAAGAAACTCTTTTACTTGTACAAATTTGGAAAAATTCTGTCTAGTATTAGGAGCGTTTGTCTCCTTTAGTGTCCTTATTCTGATCTCCGTGTCTTGTTTAGACACAGTGAAGCCACCATTGTCTTTCCTGTTTGAGGACAAGACCCACTCCTCCTTCTCCTCCACTGTCAAAGACAAAGCCACCAGTGAGCCCATCAGGTATAATTTTCTGCCTATCTCTCTCTAAACCTGCCTGTAAGCCTTTCGTAAACATCATTTCCCTCTCAGGAAGCCAGGAGGATTTGAAGAAGGCACATAAATGTCTTATCAACTTGTGCAACATTGAGAGGTGTCTTTGCTTTATTAAGATGGTGTATTTCTTGTATGAGAAATGTCTTTTTGTCCTTAGGTTTACCAGACGGTGCATCAGCGTTGCCCCCTCCAGAGAGACAGCAGGGGAGCTACTTCTGGGTAAGACACTGTCCATGTCTCACAGCTGCTCCATGCATAATATAGTCAGCCGGTCACAAGGCACACAGAGTAATATGCTCTCTCTGAGGCACTAGAGAATATTGCTCTCCCCTCACACACAAGATTTTGTTTGTCTTGCTTTTAGTACACTAAATCTCACTCACCCTGTGCTGTTCTCACAGGAAAGTCTGGGATGTACTTTGTGGAGGACAACGCTGCTGATGCTCATGACAACCAGGTAAAGACTGCTCAGGATTATTCTCTGCCAGAGGGATGGCACTGCGTTATGTTAGTCCGCCTGGCTGCTCAACACCAAATGGGTTTATGTGTTTGGACAGAGCCTTCATGGGGAGACCGAGGCACCTTCTTTCTCCTGGACGTACGAGGAGATCAAGGAAGTGCACAAGCGCTGGTGGCAGCTAAGAGACAACGCTGTGGAGATATTCCTCACTAACGGCCGAACCCTGCTCTTAGCCTTTGACAACACCAAGGTGAGGCAAGAACACAAGACACATGGAATAAAAACTAAGGAAGACATGTTGTGACTGAAACGTTAGCTGTTCGGGAAACAAATGCTGAAATTAATGCTGTTTACTTAAGCTGTTTTATTTCATTATTGCAAAGATCTGAGTTTGGCTTATCACCCATAGCTAGACTACCCAGCAGATCACAGGAGAAAAAAATCAGTCCATGTTTAATTTGAATATAAAAATGTAGCCAGATATAAATGACAAGATGAAAGACCCTACTGATGCTCAAAGAAAGAGATGAATGATGTATGAATAGACAAATTCATGCAGCTTTTAAAAAAAGATATTTGCAGTGAGAGTTAATTGTTGAATTACCTTTTTGGTATTCTATCCCTGATGCCTGCCGGGCTCTGTAGTATTCAGACATGATAATAAGATACAGTACCATCATACACTGCAGGGAAAAAACAATTATTTTACACTACTTTGAGTGAAATACTGAAAGAATGTGACAATATGGTTGGACAACGGACTTTTAAGCATGTCGGGGTTTTACAGCAGGTATTTGAAAGAAGTATAGAACTACTCAGCACATGGAAGCCGAACAGATAATGTTGTCCTCAGATTGTCTGTTGATTCGTAAAAAACATTCCTGGATAAACGGGAAAAATTATTTTTCTCTGTGCATTTACTTAAAGTTCAGACTGATTGTATTGTATTTTAGTTAAATGTCTCAACAATCGTTGGATGGATTGTCATGAAATTTGGTGCACACATTCACGTCCCCCTCCAAATGATTTGTAATCTCTTTGGTGATCCCCTGACTCATCAGGTCAACCTTTTAATTTGTCCAATATTTTGGTGCTGGCCTCACCAGCCTCAGCTGTGCCAATTACATAGTAAATGTAGCAAATGTTATCATGATAACATGCTAAACTAAGATGATGAACATGGTAAACATTATACCTCCTTAACATCAGCATGCTAGTGTTGTCGTTATGAGCATGCTAACATTAGCGTTTAGCTCCAAGCCCTGCTGTCCTTAAGTATAGCCTCAAAGAGCTGCTAGCATGGCTGACTGTAGTATGTTTTGGGGCATTTTATGCATTAATTGATAGTCATTGGGGATTATGGTCGGTTTTAGATGAATGAAACTAAAACTCCAGACTAATTGAGTTATGTTATGTGGATTAGCAGTTCTCTTAAGGCACCAGGCTAATTTTGTCAGTGGTTCGGGAAACTAAGGGACACAGCAGGTTTTATACATCAAACTGTATCATTCGGATTACATTTGCGAGTTAGTACTTTTTCCATGTTACACTTGGCACCTGACACCAGAGATGGAAAACATCTCATGGTCCTTCTCTGTGTTCTTACCTCAGTTCCGTGACGACGTCTTCCACAACATCCTGACCTCTGATCTGCCCAACCTGCTGGAGCACGGAAACATCACAGCACTCACTCAGCTGTGGGGCTCAGGTCAGATCTCTAACTTTGAGTACCTCACACATCTCAACAAGCACGCAGGCCGCTCCTTCAACGACCTCATGCAGTACCCTGTGTTCCCCTTCATCCTGCGAGATTACACCAGTGAGACAATCGACCTGCAGGAACCAAACATCTACAGGTCAGTGCTGGATGGCAGCTCTGTTAATATGTTAGGAAAGACATTTGAGGTCGGGTTGTATCACGTAGTATGTGAAAAGGAAATTTAATTGGAAAATGATATTATATGGAGCGACGCCTGCGAGCTAGTTCAGGCAGTTAACTCGAGCTGCAGTACTATACGCAGGTGATATGGCTCATGCTCCACATTCATCTACCAAACATGCCCTCCCAATTTGGCGGTCCATTTAAGCTGCAAAAATGTCTCATTTCTCCCTCTGCCTGTCAATTCACTGCTGCCCTGCATCAGTATTATTGTTTGTTCTTTCAGCCCCATCACCACTGCAGCCTCCACCTGCAAGCTCCGACTAGGGGGATTTAAGATATTTGCTCATCACTCCCCAATATCTGTATGTAAACATATCTGCGGGGTGATGAGCTCGGAGCCTAGACACCAAACTCTATGTTCTGCTGCTATAATAAACATTTCAAATGTGAGTTGTCTGACTGAAATACTGTTATGAAGATTAGTCTTAGGCATTCTATAGAGGATTTGTACATTGATGCATCAGATGCTAAGTCTTAAAATAAGTATACTGCTCCCAAATATTCTTAATAAGTGCTCCTCTTGCTTATGCCATTTTAAATAAATTAAATTGATATTTATTTATTTCGATAAACTAGATGCAAAATATGGTCTCTGTGAAGTCAAGACTCATGACATGGTAATCATTTATAATATAATTGTTTTAATTTGTTGCTGTTGAACATCATGGTTCATTACCGCTTTGCTTACGTTTTGTTGTCATGCAGGAATTTAAGCAAACCCATTGCGGTCCAGTCAAAAGAGAAAGAGGATCGCTACGTGGATAATTACAGAGTAAGGCCTGTTGTACATTTTAGCATGTGTTTCGCTGAGTGTATTGGATGTTCCGCTGAGAAAACACATCAACGCGCGCGTGTGTGTTTGTTGTACAGTACCTTGAGGAGGAGTACAAGAAGGGCATTCGTGAGGACGACCCCATGCCTCCTGTCCAGCCTTACCACTACGGCTCACACTACTCCAACAGCGGCACAGTGCTGCACTTCCTGGTCCGAATGCCTCCTTTCACCAAGATGTTCCTCGCATACCAGGGTGAGCCATGCATTAACCTTTACTAAGAGTGAAGGAAGACAATCTTAAGCCAAGAAAAATCAGGAAAAAAAACATAAAAAACTGGAGTCTCCAGCTGCATTGTGTTTTACTTTATCTATAGTTTCAACAAGTACTGTAAATGTTAATTGACTGGCAGTCCAGGGCTCTTTAACAGCAGATAATTATCATACATTTCCAAAAAGCTTTTAGCAGCACTGAATGCCACCTGTCTGCATTACATTGTCAAAGCTCGGCTTTAGCACTGTAATGCTGGAATGTCCTGATCTCAGATCTAACTGAGCAGCACGTGGCCGTGTTGCATCACATGCATTAGCCATGAAAGGTTCCTTCATCTTTATACTTTTCTCTGATTAACTCCTCGCCGTTCCCCTTCTCTTTTCTATTTCTTCCTTTCTTCTTAATTCTTTTTCCATTCATCTGTCTCTCTCTGATCCTCCGAGGTATCTTTTTATGTGATCGTAAATGTATTCACCAAGCGTGGTGTCTAAGGTCATGAAAGGGGATCTTTTCAATCAGTGAGTCGAATCTGTAATTAGATTGTCTTTGGTCTTAATCAGACCAGAGCTTTGATATTCCGGACCGGACGTTTCACTCCATGAACACCACGTGGCGCCTGTCCTCCTACGAGTCTATGACTGATGTGAAAGAGCTCATCCCAGAGTTTTTCTACCTCCCAGAATTCCTGGTCAACAGAGAAGGTAATTATTTTTCACTCCATTTTTTAAACCTTTAATCTTTACACCTATCATTTATACCAGCATATATTTTTCATAGCTTCTCAGAAATAAAAAAAAGTAACATTTTTCACCTTCACAGGTTTTGATTTTGGTGTTCGTCAAAATGGCGAGAGGGTGAATCATGTGAACTTGCCGCCTTGGGCTCGCAACGACCCACGTCTGTTCATCCTGATCCATCGACAAGCGCTGGAGTCGGACCAGGTCTCCCAGACACTGTGCCAATGGATCGACCTGGTGTTTGGGCTCAAGCAGAAAGGCAAAGCTGCTGTCCAGGCCATCAACGTCTTCCACCCAGCTGTAAGCAGCTTCCTATTTCATCACATTTGCTAGAATTTGTTGGGAAAATATTAGAGTTGTTGTTGCTGACAGAAGTTTTCATATTGTCTTTCACAGACCTATTTTGGCATGGACGTTTCGGCTGTAGAAGACCCAGTGCAGCGACGGGCCCTAGAGACGATGATCAAGACATACGGACAGACACCCAGGCAGCTCTTCAACGGCTCTCATGTCAGCAGGGCCGGCCCCAAACTCATGATGGAGGGGGAGCTGCCTGCAGCCATGGGTCTCCTGGTTCAGCTGGCCTTCAGAGAAACCCGAGAACAGGCCAAGGAAATAGTCTGCCCGGTAATCTGTGGTGGTAGTGACTCTGGCATCCTGCTGTGTGCTGAGGAAGACATGACTTAAATGCATCGTCCATGAAATGATCTGCTGCTCACCTGGCAATTTCCTCTTCCTCCCCCACAGAGCCCACTGCCATGGATCAAAGGTCTGAAATGGGGCGAGTACGTGGGCTCGCCCTCTGCTCCAGACCCGGTTGTGTGTTTCAGCCAGCCGCACGGGGAGAGGTTCGGATCCTTGCTGGCTCTGCCAACACGAGCCATCTGTGGGCTGTCCCGCAAGTTCTGCCTCATGATGATTTACAGCAAGGAGCAGGGTAGGAAGCCCACCAGTCAGTCACAAGTCTGGGTGTACGGGATGCTGACTCCTTTAACTTTATTGTCTCTACGCTGTAGGTGTTCGGAGCATGCACAGCACAGACATCCAGTGGTCGGCCATCTTGAGCTGGGGCTACGCAGACAACATATTGAGGCTGAAGAGCAAGCAGAGCGAACCACCTATCAACTTCATTCAGTGTTCGCAACTTCACCAGGTAAACACGAGTTCAACTCTCAGTCTCAGAACAATCCAGAGCACCTGTTAGTGAAAGGAATTTCTGGTCTCCCTTCAGCGTTACACAACTCTGCACTGAGGATCGACCAATAAGCTGTCAGGTTCCTCTTTCCCTCTGTCCAACCGCCGGTCTCTCTCTCCTCCAGGTGACCAGCTGCGCCTGGGTGCCCGATGGCTGCCAGCTATTTACGGGCAGCAAGTGTGGAGTCATCACCGCCTACAGCAACCGCTTCACCAGCACCACGGTGGGTTTCCATGGCGACGTCCCCCTCTAACCTTCCGCCTCCACATCAATACCCAATCCACCCACCCACC
>LKNJ01004096.1:0-35796 GCA_002120245.1 Maccullochella peelii | reverse complement strand
CAGCTCCCCTCCTCCCCCCCTCCCCCTTCTCATCCACATGTCTATTCAAGCAATGCTCTTGCTTTCATATTAATTTTTATGACCTGAGCTTTGAGGGGGGTTCTCTCCTCTCCTCAACGCTGCTAGCCTTTGGAAAAATGTTTTTTAGATCCTGAGAGCTGCCTGACAGAATTCCCTACTGACTCCAGTATGCGCACTCTTGCTTGCAGCTGCAGGGCAATATATTCGGAGGCTTTGATGAGAGCCTGCTGGCACGGGCAGAGGCTCTGGCGGCTGCTGACAGCATTGTCTCTCACGGCAAGAGTCACCCGTTCAAACCAGACGTGACTTACCATACCATGAGCAGTGTCCCCTGCACCTCGGCCTCCTCTTCTTCCTCCACCACCGTGCCCATCTCCCACGTCCCCTCCACCATCGCTTCCCACCACCATCACCACCACCACCACCTCGGACAGACCCTGGAGGCCGGGGACCTCCTGGACCACCTCTCCACCAGCCTGGCCGTGACCGGGATGGGTGCTCCGGAGCCTCCCGGGATGACCAACCCGGCGCACCACCACCAGCACCCTCACCACCACCTGCAGACCATGGGGCAGCTGCACCAGGCGATGGCCAACATGGCCCACCCTCACTCTCTGTCAGTGCACGGCGGCATGGCGTGCGTCAACGACGTGGAGTCGGATCCCAGGGAGCTGGAAGCCTTCGCCGAGCGGTTCAAGCAGAGGAGGATCAAACTCGGAGTGACCCAGGCGGACGTCGGGTCGGCGCTGGCCAACCTCAAGATTCCCGGAGTGGGGTCGTTGAGCCAGAGCACCATCTGCAGGTTCGAGTCCCTCACCTTGTCCCACAACAACATGATAGCGCTCAAACCGGTTCTCCAGGCCTGGCTGGAGGAAGCAGAGGCTGCGTACCGGGAGAAAAGCAGCAAGCCGGACCTTTTCAACGGGAATGAGAGGAAAAGAAAGCGCACCTCCATCGCCGCGCCGGAGAAGCGCTCTTTGGAGGCTTACTTTGCCATCCAGCCTCGGCCCTCCTCGGAAAAAATTGCGGCCATCGCCGAAAAACTGGACCTGAAAAAGAACGTGGTTCGAGTGTGGTTTTGCAACCAGCGGCAAAAACAGAAACGAATGAAATACTCTGCGGTGCACTGAGTTTCACACATCATGAATAAAATAGCCTACTACATTTTTGATCGAGTGATTAATAATAGCCTAAGTAGCCTAACTAACAGGGATTTATCGACAGCTCTCCACGTCTCATCTGGGATTATCTCCAAAAAGACTTTTACTTCAAGTTTTCAGTTCAAGTCACTCACTCTTCGTTGTTGCACTTTTTTTCGATTTTGTTATTGGACTTATACATGATTGTGTTATAGATCTGTGAGGAGGGTGATTTTGATGTTGTTGACCATGTATCTTGCACACACTAAATATGAACTTTCAGTAAATCCACCCTGACAGTTTGTCACATTCAGGGATATTAACTCACTTTCTTTTTTTTAAAACCATGAAATGGAGTTCAGGGGCGACATTTTTGAGCTTTTTAATTGACAGCGGTGTTAAACTGATGCTATGTGAAGAGAAAGAATTTATGATTTCGTGAAAAGATAATTGATTTTTTTTTTTTTTGTAATGTTGGTTGAGATCAGAGTTTATCCTCCACACCACTGGCTCACGTGTTCACGATTATATCTTGAACTGTGTTTTCACCTATCTTTTTTTTTTTTTTTTAAATCTATGAATTGAGACTAATGTGAGCTCCATGATAAGAGGTTCAAAAGCTCACACACCTTTTAAAACCACGATATTTTTTTTTTTTGCAAATGAATCTGCTCAGTGTGACAGTAATTTACGCAAAAATATGAATAATTACAGTAGCCTAATACTTTCACAAGGAATGACACTGAGTCTGTTTATCTTGAATTATTTAATGTATTATTTCTAAACATGGAAATGACACCGTCATATATGAGGCACATTCGTGTGGCTTTGGCTGCTGCTATATTTTAGTATTTTGATGTGAACATGTTTTGGAGCATTACAGGTGAGCTATATAATTATTATATAGCCCAGATATATACAGTATATAGGCCTACGTCACCTTAATGAAGTATTTATTTTTTCCTCACTCTTGATTTCACTTGAAAAAAATGTGTGAAGTTTAAACTTAATAAATTATTGGTTATTTTCTAAAATTTCTCTGAAGTAGCGACTTTATTTTTTTGTGCTTTATTAAATTGTATTATTTTTAGAAGACCATATAAATGCGGCATATACGTTGTTTAACTATCATGAGGTGCTTTCTTTTTACGGTTATGGACTGTCAAAAAACTTGATTTCCTATCTATACACCAATGTTTCCTTTATAAGCACTCGCCAGATGTTTTATTTATCAATTCCCAAACCTCTGCTGGGATTAAATATGTATTGTCGTGCATGATATGTGCACCACAGAAAATAACGGGCCTCCATTTCCACAGTAATTTTCACACCGCGGAGCGCAGAATGGCCCCTTCCTCTCTCATTAGTGCAGTTTTAATTATGGATGCCCTCATGTCACCGGGCTATGTCGTGCATGGGGTTTGAAATTATTAAGTAATGACGATGCAATATTAATTATATATTGGTATAAAACGAAGTAAAGTGAAGGAGCTGGGAGTAGAAGTCTGACTGGGAACTCTGGTGACTCTAGGGACAGACGGACTCTAGGGACAGACGGACTGGATACACAACAGGCTAACCGAAGAAAAAAAGGAAAGTTGTTTCTTTTTTTTGTCGTTTGACTAAGTAAGTATTTACCCCCTTTATTATGTTTATTTTTACTTAATTTTATTTCAGCGGATATAGGCACAGTTTTACTAACGTCTGTTTTATTTTCCATTTAACATAGGCCAGCAATGCTATTATTATTATTATCATTAAAAATAAGTGTGACTTTTTCCCCCCAGCGAATTTTAGTAGCTAAATCCACTCTCCGACTCTATTATCTGCGTAATATGCGCGCGCAGCAATGGCCATTTTCTCCTTATAGTAACCAAACATCTCTAAAAAAAAATAATAATAATAATAATTCATAAAAAGCTTCCACCGGAATCCTCCCAGTCAACATGACCTGCGGTTGTGTGATTTTCCCAGTGAGACTGTCGGCGGGTTGTTTCAGCCAGGGGATCAATAATTTGCAATTACACGGAAACGTTTGTGGCTGTTATTAATATTCTCTTTGATGCTGAGGTGATTAATCACTATATTTATCATTTATGGCGTTAAAAATGATTCTTTTTTTCTGAGATAAACGTTGCCTCTTTTTAAACTGTGTCACATTTTTCGTGACATTTATCTGGATTGGAAATATACCTACTTTGAATGATTCAGCCGAAGTATCGTCATTAAACAAATAGGCTATTATCAAACCCTCTAAGAGTGATAACGATTAGGCCCTCAAACGCCTCATACGTTTGGGTTGAATGAGGTAAATGCAAGGTTAGAAAAGGAGCGTCACCGTGTGAATAATTGATCTTTGTAATAGCCGTATTGATATGATAACGTAGGCTACTCGCTGTGTGGTAAGTTGAGCTGAAGGCTTGGGAGCGTTAGCGGCATGTGGCGACTGAGAGGCACTTCAATTATTCAGCAGCAGCTGAAAGGTATATTGCGTTTTCTCATGCAGTAATGGAGGTGTGTTGGGGCCAATTTGTGCATTATGTTAAATATGAAAACTCGTTTTGAATAGAACCATGTGCAAATTGATTTCTAGTTAAAACGACCAATAACTAGAATTAAAAAAAAACTGAGTTCAGACAGCATGGTGAAAAAATAAAAGTGAGATCAACAAACAAACATAAATAAAATAAAAGAAGAGAGAGAGAGAGAGACAGCTTGAGAGAAAGAGAGAAGAGGGTGTGAGAGAAACAAAGAGGTGTGTCTGCTTGAGATGTTTTCATGCAGAGAAGACCATTTTTGACAGAATGGGGATGAAATTTCTGTTAAATTGCTGATATATGCATGCACATACATAGTGTTTCTCTCTCTCCCACACTCACACACACACACACACACACACACAGGGTAGCATCCTTGCGAGCAGAGTGAGGGAATGCGAGGGGAGGTGTGGGAGCCCCAAACACCCCAAACTCAATAATTCATCCAACGCCAGTAGCAACAAATGAGAATGTGACCACAGCGAAGGAAGACAGCTACCTCTGCACTCTCTATTAGTCACCTTCTATTATCATCAGAAGGCCAAACCAGCTCAGGACCGCAGCCTACTTCTACACGCATACCTGTGAGCAGCACAAGCATGGACACACACACAGACAGTGAGATTGTGTTACTCTGTGGAAACTTAAGGCCAGGATGTCTTTTAAAAGGTATAGCAGGAGATGCTGTTCCCTTCTCTGTTCTCTACATTTTGGTGTGTGAATCCACATTATTTCTATTCAGAACAGAAAATAACAAATTGCATTCACTCAAATACTGTATTAAGTACAATTCTCAGGTAGGTTATTTTAATTTTATTCTACTTTATATTTCTATGGTACAAAATGTAAGGGGTGACACTGCTATTTTTACTTGTTACTTTGCAGATTCAGATCTTAAAAACACACAATAAACATATAGAATACACTGCATTGTAATACAGCAAATTAAACTACCCAACTGTATATAAAATAGATAATAAGCTCCACCTAGGCCAGCTATAGGATTAAAATGCTGCTCTAATGCATCAGTATATTTTCCAATAACTCTGACAGAGGTCATTTTGCCTGCAAAGTCTGTACTTTTACTTTAATACTTAGTGTACATTTTGCTGATAATATTTAAGTATATATATATTTTTCAGGATCTGAATACTTCTTACACCACTGATATGATGCAACAGGCAAAGAGGCGATAGTGTCACATAGTGGTGAAACAATTAGGCAATTAATCAGTAAGTCCATTAACAGAAAATTCATCAATAACAATTTTGATAATCGATTAATCAATTCCAGCATCTCAAATGTGAGGGTTTCCTGCTTTTCTCTGTGTTGTATCATTATAAATGAAACATTTTGGAGTTTTGAATTGTTGGTCAGACAGCTTTAGGACATCACTTTGGTCTGTAGGGTGGGGCTGTGATTGACATTTTTATTATTATTATATTATTATTATTATTCACTATCTTCTATGATTTTACAGCCTAAATCATTTCATCGATTAAATAATCAAAATATAATTAAATGAAAATTAAATAATGAAACTTTGTCACAACTACAATCAACTTGCTTACAGTTGCTGAGTATTTTCAATAATTATAATATTGTGATTTTTCCTCATCGCATTCTGAACTATTACTAAACTAATTTGAAGGAAAACCATGGCCCCATGTCACTTTTACTTACATAGTATCAAATAAACCAAATCAATGATGTATGAGTTAAAAAAAAAACATACTTCTATGTTCTGAAATATCAACACGCTCTGCAGAGAGCCCGGTGAACTTCTGTGACGGAGAGACATTCAGAGTCTCATAGTCTGTGTGTGAGGGCAAGCTGTCTGCTAACTAACACACCATGCATTATGCAGAGACTTTTGAGATGTGCACACACACATGAAGAGATGTGAGCACAGGGAGAGAGAGATCTTTCCTCTAGTTATGATAAGGGATGAGAGAGGAGAGGGACAATTGTGTGGTCTATATTTTCAGCATACATTAATAGTCTTCTATCATTTTACTCCAGTATTTTCTTCACTGCTGAAGTGTATATTTTTGTTCTAATTCCAAAAATACAAAATAAGAGCGTGGAATTGAAAGGACAAAGGAGGGGTAGTATATTAGAGACACTCACAGAAACTCACTTATAGGCACTTGTTTAATTCATTCAGCGGGCCTGAAGAACAGTATTATACACCCCATTCATTATTCAAGTCTTCTCCATTATCAAAGTGCCCAGAGAAATAAGATTAACCCAGCCAGAAATAACTCACTGTGGCGTGATTTTTTTTCTACAAAGCACTTAGCTGGTTGGGCGCAGGTCTGCACACAAACTCAGATTAGAGTATATGAAGATATAATCACCATACAGTCTGCTGAACATAATAATCATCTCCAAGAAAATGTGGTCATAGTGTAGTGAGACGGAGGAAATGGGGAAGAAGGTAAGAGGAAAGGAAAAAGGGAAGGGGATGAATTGTTAGAGGGAGGCATGGGTTGAAGAACAGAAGAAGGAAGGAGAGCAATCAAAGCCAGAAAGAGAAGATGAAAGAAAAAGATCAAGAAAAAAGAAGGGACACACAAACACAGGTGACAGGAAGTGCAGAGGGAAGGAAGGAAGGAAGTAAAATAGGAAGGAGAGGAAAGGTAGAAGGGATGAAGATGAAGGGATGAAATGAGGTAGGAAAGAGGAAAAAAAAGATGGATGAGACTAACACTAAATCCCTAACGGTTGACATGTCTGTCATGTCTGGATTTAGTTCTTTTCATTTCCAAGTTGATCATGTCAAGGTGAGTGCGTCCCTGCCGACCCAAACAGTTTGACACTAAACTCCTGTGACAGCAAGAGCACCCAGAGGACCCGCAGCCAAGAGGAGAAGAGGTACGAGGTGGCTACGCCCTCCTGCACAGGAGAGACATCATCCAATCCAAAGTCATGTCCATTTACACAGCTTGTTAATTAGCTCTTCACTCCACCTGTTTTGAATTTGTGCACAAGAGAAACTGAATATAAATAGCACATATTTATGGCTTTTACATTTGGCTGCATTCATGGTGGCAGATGTGTGGGCAGAGGAAACTATTTATTAACTAAAATAAATACAGTATTAGGGGGAAAGAATCTATCAAACGTGATGGACCGAGTGTTACAGAAGATTTACAGGCATTATTTTGATTACATAATCTTGCTGGGCCCTCTTCAGAATATTAAAAGTACAGTAGGCCGCGGAAACATACAGCACATCATGCCTTTTGTTAACCAATATGGCAACTTCTTAAAATTCAGCAGACACACATCATCTCAAAATCTACCCAAGTGTGTTTTCTCTTTGGTAATATTAGACCAAGATGAATAAATAACACTTTATGAATAATAATCCTGCTGCTAACAAAGTATATAGGTCAGAGTTTGCCAAAAAATATCAAGTAAAATGATGCATACAAAATCATAAAACTGGATGGAAACATATCTATTGATAGCCTTGAGGGTAAAAAACATGTAAACAAGGAAGTGAAAAGCAGCACGGTGCTGACATGCTCCGTCACCCCACACCCGTATACTGACTGAAAGCACACGGTATAATAACAATGGCAGCGCCACTGTCGATGAACTGCATTCCCCTCTCTCTCTCCCTCCACGGGGCTGTGCTTTTGAAGACAGACATGAAAACCGAGCCAGGCCACAATGGGACCCCTGAAGGAGGTCCCCTGGCAGATGCAGCCACCCGCCCTCCCCCCTGCCTGCTCCCACTGGCCCCAGGCCCTGAAGACAGCCCCGAGGCTAATCGACCAGGAACACAATAAAGAAGCAGCAGAGGAAGCCAGTGCTGAGCGCGTATGTCTGTGTGTGTACAGATCAAGGGGAAGAACATAACAAAACTTTATCAAGCCACTCTAAATACAAGTAATGATCCCCGATCAGCTTGGCCTTTTACGCACCTAAAGAGATTCATGTTTACATGATGCTGGTCAGTGAACAAAGAACCCTTGTTATGAGACTTCTGATGCAGTGAGTATTCTGCAGCTGACAACATGACACCTGCTGGATCAGGTAGAAGAACAAAGCTGGTGTGATATGGTTGAATAAGGGGTCCGCTTATATCGCCTTGGGGTGATTCAAGCTCATTTGCATATTTGCAATCATTCCCACATGGAGCTTGGATTGGTAACCATGATAACAGGTCCAAACAAATCTTATTTTATCCTTTAATGAGGCCACATGATACTACTGGTGATGGAGATCCCTTTAAATTACTTAATTACTACTACTACTACTACTACTTATCTAACATTTTATAAATAAAAATCATGCTGCTAACAAAGTAGATTGGTCAGGGTTTGCCACAAAACCAAATGACATGATTGCAGAAAGGAATGGTTTAGAGCAATGTTTTTAAAGAAACTTATATAAAGCAATTTGATTCAGTGTCCTGCTCAAGGGCACCTCAGCAGGGCAGCTGCTTGTTCTCACAGGAATTTGAACCTTGACCTTTTGGTTCGAGGAAGGCCTGTAATTTTCATAACAGCCAACCGGAAGATATCAAAGTAGTGTCTTTCTTTTCCTAAACATACATTCAACAAACATTTATCAGCAGTGAAGGAATGTATCCAAGTACATTAAGTGCAATTTTGAGCTATTTGTACTTATTTATCCAAAATGTATGATTATTTCATAAAATATGATGCATTTTCATTTATAAAATGAGCCAACAGTATATATAGTTGTTAAAATTAGCTTCATCTCAACCAGCCACAACATAAAAATGCTGCTTACATGTTAATTCATGAGTAATAATAACGTAAAAGTTATATAACTCATAATAATATAACACTGACAGTGGTCATTCTGCTGCATTACCTTTGATACTTTAACTATACTTTAACAATATTTTACTATTTTTTCCTGTACTTTTACTTAAGTAAGATTGTGAATGCAGCACTTTTACTTGTAATGATGTATTTTTATATCATTGCACTGCGATTTTAACTTAAACGCCTCTGAATACTTTGGTCTATATGTGGAGTCACTGAGCATGCAGAGGTTTATCTTCTCATTACACAATGTTAAATTGATCTAAGAGTTTGTTTGTCCTTTGAAGTCCTTCAAGAAAAGCATGGGAGGGATGGTTACTCAAAGTATTGGGAATATTCCAACAGTTCTATAAAAAGCACTGTTGAAAAGGAGAGTGATTCTCTTTATTTAGTAATGAGGGTGCCACGGTTCAGTAGCGCACATACACACAGCTGAACGCCACACAGAGACCCAACCACCACCAAGAGCAAGCCTCTCCATAGCTCTCACATTGCATCAAGTCACGGAGTGACAGGTACATTGTCCAAGGCAAGGGGGAAAAGAGTGGTGAAAAATGTTTCTCTCAGAGAGCTCCTCAGTCAGTTGGGGAACCAGCTCACCACAGCCAGGCAGAGAGCATCTACACAAATGTATTTCTGGGGCGCACTGATTGGTTGAGTACACCACCTGAATACACGGTTCTTAAGAAGTTCTTTGGGGGCTGAATGATTTACAGAATCATCAATATTTGAGCAATCATTTGAACTTCTAAACGTTTCTGCATTGCCATTTCTGCACACACATAAACAACAAAATACAGTACTTGTAAATGATCAGCCGAGGTTAGAGCCAGTGCTCACACGATTTTCATTTTTATTTGACATTTTCTTGTTTTTACTTTTGTATTCTGCACTGGCTATTTATAATCATCTAGGTATAATCTATTTTGAATTAATAAAATGTGACTTTTTTGCCATTTACAATACAATGAGGTAAATATTACAAATTAAAAGTGAAAATGAAAGACAAGTAGCTAAGACAATTAGCCACATGTATGAATGAATGATGAATTTTAGTTAAGTTTTTATGTAAAATCTGATTAAAAAGACCCAGCACAAAGCATTTTCATACACGCTTCATTCACGAACAATAAGATTTATTGTTCTGTAAACACCTTATGATTGTATTTCAATGCTGTATGATAGGATTACAATAACTGTCATTCAAATATATTTAACATCATAGCTCAATAATTTCTATTAAATACAGTAAAAAAGTAATAAACAAGCAGGTGTATTTGATAGCAGTCAAACCAGACCACACGAAAGTTCCATGTTGTATTTCTCAACTTGCTCTTGATCATTTTGGCTGACAATTTTGTTCAAATGCAAAATTCCTGTTGGGTTTAGGTGATTAATTTAGGGGCTTCTATTTTTTGGTCTTACTGAAGTTTCTCTGCTGGACACAGCTCCTGACATGATACAAAAGTCTGGATAATCTAATCTGGTAACCTGTACTTGACATCCCCTGTAGTGTCTCTTCACACATTACCTGAAAGACAAGAAATGAAGTCAGCCCTTCATAAATGTCCGTCCACATTTCCCATTTCATTTGTTTTGCCTATTTAAAGAAATAGTGTGATACTCTTTTAAAAATAACATTTTACTTCTCACCTCACGTCTGCCTTCAGCCAAAAGCGATACATCTTCCACAAAGAAATCCTGTTGCACATAACGGAATGAGTTAAATTAGTACTGCAAGCAGCTTTGGACATAACATGTTTTAAAAATATAATGCATCAATAAATGGAAGAGATTACAAAGCAAGAAAACGGTTATAACAGCTTATCAGATGAGTTCTTACCTTAGTGTGAGATGCATTGCATTTTTCAGCCAGGTCATATACCCTGTTTAGGTTTCGCTGAACAGCTGGACTGACCAGCAGGGCCACAGCAGATTAGAGTAGAATCATCCTCATCTTCATGATATGAACTCGTTGGTTGATGACCTCTAGAGGAAGCTATTTCAAGAAGCCCTTGAGTTAATCACTCAGCTTGTTCTGAGGACTTGGCTGCAGAGAACAGAGTTACTTGCTTTGCCCATGCCTTTGCCACATTTTTTCCCCTCATTAGAAACACAATGCCATCAGTCTGTAGTGCAAGATGAGATGTGACCGATTGTGGTGTGGTAGATGAGCAACTTAACTAAAACGGAGACATGATTCTCTGAACTCAATCTGTAGGGTGGTTGCCATGTCAGAAACAAAACCATTCTAAACAAGCAATCACTTACTGACAGTCAGCAGATTGTCAGAAATTATAGCCTGGGTGTTTCACAAGTAATTTAATGACAACGTTATGAGTTTACAAAAACACATGGAAATAACTGAAATGACAAACTACAGTATTATTTCCGATCTTTTGGCATACAATACCCTTCTGTCTCCACTGTTGGCCCAAAGGCAGCGATGTTTATGAGAAAGTTATAATTATTACACAGGGAAGCTTGTGAAGACAGCAGACAGTGCAATGCATTTCTCAAAACACCGAAAATGAAAAGGACAATCAGCTGGACAAGCAGCCAGCAGTCCACAAATTCAAAGAGTCATTTGGCCTGCTTTTCATGCTTTTATTTTTGCATTCTCCAATGATTTTTATAGACTGATTACAAACAAGACATGTTAATGCCAGTTAGAATACAATGAGGTCAATGCTACAAATATAATGTATTCAAAGATATGAAAAGTGAACAAATATAAAAAGAGGTAAATTCTTAGCACACACAAAAAATTAACCACAACTGAATTTGGGACAACATATACAGGTTAAACTATAGTTCAACTGTGTTGATATTCTTTTTAAATATTGCAAGAGGTCAAAGGGGTGTGAAGCCACATAAATATTTTGAAAGACAAAATGACAAAAGATGACTTGTCAACAGTATAGCATCTTCAAAAAAAAAAAATCAATGCAATAGATGAAGATAAACATGTCAAGAGTATTTCTGCAAATGCTGATTAACATGCCATCATTCATGGGCAATAAGATTTATTTTTCTGTGAACACTTATTTCAATGCCATATGTTATATATATTATTACAATAAATATGTCATTCAAATATATAAAACAGCCTTAACTTATTAACTTATGTCAAATACAATAAAAAAATAAATATGCAGGTGTATGGTGATGGTGCTCAGATCTGGGTCATAACAACCTCCATGTTTTGTTTTCTACTTGGAAAGCTGTTGGAGACTAAACCTGAGCCCAGACGCTTTATCAAGTCGCTACAGTGACTGCTATGCTGATTAATAACAGCTAACCAGGCAGATAAAAGTAAATATCTGTTAAATTACTATTACATTGTGTTGTTGTTTGTAATATTGAACTGTGCTGGCTGTGCATCGTGCAGAGGGACTGCAGATGTTAACTTGTTTGAAGACAACTCAATACAAATCAATCTTTATATAATTTTACTGTATATAGTCGCTCCTAAATAAAAACAATCAATAACATGACAAAGAAAACAAAAACTAAATCAGTAACAACCTAATTTACCTGTTAAAAAAAAAAAAAAACAAGGACTCAAGTGATCCACTGACAGTTGGGTTGCAGGTCTGGGAGGTTTTCAGCGTTTGCTCGTGTTTCTGCGGCGACTACAGTCGATGAGGTATTCCAGGAGTTTGGGTATTGTGATGTACTCGCCTGTAGGGGTCACCCCTTCTAGCAACACTGTACAGTTCAGCTGAAACACAAGACATCATGTTGGTTCAAGTGCACTACTTTTCATTAATGTTCCTCAACTGTCACTCTACATTGCTGCTGCATTTGCTTTGTCTATCTAAAAAGGTACAGTGTGTGTGGTAATACGGATTTGACCTTCTCATTTGGCAAATGTGATGTCAAAGGGAATTCTTACATTTTCGCCATTGATAAATATCTCCAGGTTCCTCACAAGCTTTTCCTCCTCCATCCTTTTACCAAAGTGTGTATGTCCATGCAGAATGTCATACACTTTGCAGAAGAACTTATCCTGTATGGAACATAAGCAATAATATATTAGCTTTTAAAAATAAACCAGGCACAGACATAAATGTAAAATTATGCAAAACGGCCATTGCCATTTTCATTGCAATTTGTCTTCTTCAGTTACTGTGTTTGCTAATGACTAACACAAATATAAGTTAAAAAAATACTGGTACTACTGTGTAACTGAAACATTAGTTTTGCCTGAAACTACAAGCAAGGACATAACGCTCTTCTCACCTCACATCTACCTTCAGTCAGATACCTCACATTGTCCACAAAGAATTCCTGCAGCACATAATAGAAAAATGTGTTAATTTATAACTTCAGGCAGCTTTTTTTCTGACATTAAAGGTTTTAACAAGATAATGTACCCAATAATAAATAGTTGCAAAAGTAAAAAGTTAAAAAGCAAGAAAGCAGTTGTGCTTATCAGACGAGCGCTTACCTCAGTGAGAGATCTATTGTAATTTTCAGCCAGGTCAATTATATGGTTTAGGTTCCTTTTAGTATTGTGATGAGTAGGACTGGCAACAGCTGAACCGACCAGCATCACCACAGTGGATATCAGCAGAAGCATCATCATCTTCATGAAACTAGCTCGTTGGCGGTCGACCTCTGGAAGAAGCTATTTCAAGAAGCCCTTGAACTGATCACTCAATTGTGAACTTGCAGCTTGTTCTGAGGTCTTGGCTGAGAACACAAGATTTATACATGCTTTGCCCACGCCTTTGCTACGTCTGCAGTACGTGTGATAGATTAGATTTGTTTGATTAAGCTGTGGTTGATGAGCAACTTCACCAAAACTGAGCTATTTTTCTCTGAACTAAATCTATAGTACGGTTCCCAAGGCTTTCTAAACATGCAATCGCTTTCATCCCAGTGAAAAGAGAGACAGTCATAAAAAAAACTTCATATTTAATGACAGAACATCATGAACTCACAAAGTGGCAAACATGGAAATATAACTGCAAACTTCAATATTGCCCCAAATTTTTAAGCAGAACAGATTCTTCTGTTGCCACTGCTGGCCACCACATGTTTGTAAAGAACACCACCAAACATCAGTGCAAGCCTCAAACTGACAATATGATCCATAACATGGAAGCTGTTCATGCTACTGATTAGGATGATAGCTTTTAGTGTCAGTTTGTCTTTAAATGTTTTAGATTTGTGAGGTCATCCAAAGAACCTTTAAACAAGAGACAGTGTACCCAGGGTACATTTGGGAAGTACTGGATTTATGGATTTTTTGTAGGCACTTCACCTAGTACTTTCTCAGTGATCTGTGGTTTTGGTAGTTTAAGTATTGTGCAGATCAGTTAACGGAAGGTTAACTGATCTGCACAATTAACCAGTTAATAGAAGAAGAATACTGACTTGAAAGTGGATTTTGGTCTTGCTTTAAAACCCCATACATATTGTATTATTACAGTTTTTAAACTAAATCAACTGAACATTGACTTTGCCCAACCAAAATGAAAGCAAGAAGAACAAGGATTACTATGTATTTCTAAAGGAGTTTAGAGAGTAATTTGTCCGCTCAGTGGAGATAGGATGAGAGGGAGGTGATGCTGCACTTTGTGATCTCAGAGTTCTGGTCCTGGTTCTTACGGATGCGGTAGAAATGCTCGATGTAGCTGGACCGCCCCAGCAGCTCCACAAAGTCCTCGTCGTGGGTGATGATCAGCAGCTGGAAGTTACGCTGGCGAGAGCGACTCTTAATGATTCTGGGGAGAGCGAGGAAGAGGAGATAAAGAAGTACGTACAATTTATATAATTCATACACTGTAATAAGTCAATTTAGACAGTGTTTGCCAATTAATGTTCTCTAATAATTCTGGGAATATAATCTGTATGTTTAGTGTTTGACATGTCAAGTAAACTAATCTTACTACGGAGCTTGTAAGTAATCTTCTGTGTTCTTATTATAAATGTATACTTTTCAACCTGTATATAAATTTGTACTTTTCAACCTGTATGCATCTATTATTTAACATAGGTAAGAGTTGGGGTTATGGCATATACATATGACAGTCCGTCAAGGTTAGGGGTGGGTAACGCATCACGTCAATGCGGATCCTCACAAATTTAGAGGTAAAAACATTGTGTGTGTGTGTGTGTGTGTGTGTGTGTGTGTGTGTGTGTGTGTGTGTGTACTGACTCTACGAGGGCGTGTGCCAGTGACTCAATGTTGTCTCGGTCCAGGTTGGTGGTGGGCTCATCCAGGGCCAGGATCCCACAGTTCAGACAGAAGGTCTCTGCTAGAGCTAGACGGATGATCAGGGATGCCAACACCTAGACGCACATAGGCACATTTGGAAAAATAAATACATAAAAATATAAACTGGACTGAATTAATCAAACAAATAATCCAACTGAACTCTAGATATCTACCCCTGTGACAGCAAATATTGTATTTTTATTACACACGCAACACAAGAGTTTTATGTGATATATGTGCTAAATACAGAAAATACTTTTCTGGTACCTTCTGACCAGCACTGCAGCGTCCTCTCATATCCAAAGCTGTGTCTCCTTTCACCATAACTACTCTGTAGTTGTAAACCCTTCGCCTCACTCCAGCAGACGAGTTTTCGTCCACATCAGACCTGATCTCCACGTACTCAATATCTGGAGAGGGGGCAAGAGGAAGTGATGAAACACAGAGAGGACGGAGAACTATTTACATACAAATAATAGATTTTTTTGATTTTTTTTTAAGTGAGATGCACCTTGACCCCTGTAGGTGCTGCGCCATAGGTCTCTGATAATCTTGTTGATCTCATCCATCTTCATGCTGTGGAATTTCATGATGGTCCTGTGGAAAACAAAGAGAAAACAAAGGTACAACCTCAACAGTGGACTAGATACTATGTTTACCTTCCCAAATGCCAGGCATCTACTATATTTTATATGTATGTGTGTCTATTGTTTTGTTTGACATCTCATTTGACCCAAGGGT
This sequence comes from Maccullochella peelii, assembly GCA_002120245.1. Lineage (NCBI taxonomy): Eukaryota > Metazoa > Chordata > Actinopteri > Centrarchiformes > Percichthyidae > Maccullochella > Maccullochella peelii. Next base: position 20,321 of record LKNJ01004096.1, on the reverse strand, counting down.
CATTTCCATCAGGTGACAAGCTCACAAGACAGAAGCAGCCTCATGATTGTGAGTTATAAATATCAAATTGTACATCAAATAGTATAAAATATTTTAATAACATAAAAATGTTTAATAAGTCACACCACACTGGGCCCAAAATGGCTATCCACAGGCATTTCCCGTGTCTGTACTTGCTTATGTATATTTGCCATTACTTTTCCTACAGTTCCCAATGAGCACATCTGCTTCGAATAGATGTTAAGGTGTACAAATTAAATTCTGTGTCACTTGTGTCCTGGTGAAATAGATAGTGAAAAATGTGCAATGAAACAACAGGTTATAAGTGTGTAAATGTAGCCAGTATTTCTGCTGGGTATCCCAGATGAAAAGGGGAGCACAGAGGCATGACCTGGTGCTGGACTAGAACATAATATGGTAGATTCAACTCTAGGCTGGATCAAAAGTGAATATATGCAGACCACACCACAGTGTGCACACTAGCATGTGTGCATAAAGGGAAGTTATTTGAACTCAAAATGACACAACTGGATAACAATCACAAAGCTTTATGTAGGTTATTCAAGTATGCTTTGAACACTTGCATATGACTTGACTGACGTCAAACAATAAGATATTTTCTGATGATTTGGTTACAAAACGATAGCGACAGCAATTTTTTATTTACTAATTCCATTTAATATCGATACATGACAGAGATAGTCTCTGTTGATATAAAAGATAGGAAGGCAGCCAACTGGATGTTGCTTTCCGGCATACTAAGAAGCATTTTGTCTATAATCTAGCAAATTTATGAGAAACTCTAATGTGGTTTGAAAACACCAGAGTGTACAGTATTATCAACAGCGCTTCTTCTGAAGCGCATATATGGTGGATACATAGACAAACCCTGAGGAAAGAAAAGACAATGCCAATGGAGATTAATGTGCACTGCCCACTATAAGTAAACAAATAAGAAAATGATGATGAACAGACACAGACTCACAAAATCAGTTCTGACTCAAAGTCATTTTACAACAATGAAAGAGATTACTTGACTTATTATGCACACACAACAATTTGTTGCAAAGTGAATGACGGGGGAAATTTCATAATCCACTCTCAAATCAAAGCATCGCATCATGAAACCATTTTCTGTGTATTCAGACAGAAACTGTGACCTGGATGCATGGTCTGCTGAAAGGATGCTAAGGCCTGCTTTCAATCTTGATAACAGTGCAGACACTGATTCCTTAACTAACCCACACATATGGGTAAATGATGCATCTGCTCTCTTCTAAGATGGTATCTGAGACGGTGAGCCCACACTTCCTTACTGAGGCTCACTTATGCCTTTCATCTTCAGTTAGTGCCTCTGTCAGACTTATCCATACATCCAAGAATAGTGAAAATAGCTTGCCATCATGACTATATATTGATTTGGATTAGATTTCAATTTAATGCCACTGAAAAAGCATAATGAGCAAAGGCCTTTAGACCTGAATTGTGACCTTATAAAACATTCAACATTTTAAGATTTGCATGGTTGTGCTTTGCTACCCTGCTGATAATTTTCCAATTATTTGCACATTTTTATCACAGAAATCAACCCTGCAAATGCAAACCCGATGCCACACTTCAGTGATGCCAATGATTGTAATGCAGTAGATATTTGCAGGAAACACACTTGAAATTTTGTGATAAGATTTGTGCTCGTAAGTCTTGCATAGAGACAGAGTGCATCGCTTCGTACTCTGGAAACCATGCCCTTCTCAAGCTAAGTTACTGTACTACTGCTAAGGCACTTGCAAACATAATACTGCATAGCTTCCCGATTCAGCCACATTCCACTACACAAGTTGCATACTGTCAAAACGCTTTAGCTTAACTTACAGCAATATAGTTAGCCTAAAACTGACATCTGAATATTTGACTGACCAGTGACAAAATGCTTGCTGTACACATAGGCATACCGAGTGTCAGGATCCCACTGTTTTGCCATTCTTCCTGCTGATGCCTCTCATTTGTATCCACTTTTGTCTTCTTAAAAGCTCAGTTTTTGGGTTCAGCAGCCTATAAAAACTTAGTTCTGGATTCTTTATCCTGTTGGTAGTTCATCCCACCACAGAGCAGCTTTTAGGCATGTTTCTGTTGTTTGCTAGCAGACCGAAATGACAAGGAGGTACCTTCACGCAATACAAAGTCAATGGAGAGCGATAACTTGTTTTCCCCTCCAGTGTGGGCAGGATGGATTTAGGCAAATAAAGTCAATATTCACACTTAATAATTCATTTTGGGTATAGGTTGTAGGTCAGAGAATATATTGCTGATCCTCTTTTAAAAACAAACCTCTTATTGTATACTCAATGTAAACACTAAAAATTATATTCTTTATTGATTAATCTGCTGATTATTTTCTCAATGAATCAACTAATTGTTTAGTGATGTCAGTAAATAGTGAAAAATACCAATTATAATTTCCCAGATTTAAAATGATAACCAAGTCCAAAACCCAAAGATGTTCAGTTTACAATGATACATGGCAAAGAAAAGCAGCCGCACATTGGAGAAGCAGGAACCAGCAAAAATTTGACATTTTGCTTGAAAAAATATGACTAAAACTATTAATCAATTATCGATAATCATAATAGCTGCAGATTCATTTTTTCTCAATTGACTAATGGATTAATAGTTTCTGCTCTAAAATGCATTAAAATATATACTGGATAAATGAGACATTGTTGGGAGGGTTAAACATACAGAGAAATGTTCAGAAGAAAATGTTAAGTCCAACACTACACTACACACTGTGCATCATATATTTACATTACCATATATTAACACTTTCTAGTGCATTGTGGTGAGAAAAGATAAGAGAAAGGTCAAATTGACGTGTCTTACTGCACACAGGTAACAACTACTGCAACATGTAATCCCCTTGCCACAAATGTCGTCACTGATTTGCTTTGTTTGCTGTAAATGAATTTGCTTCTGACTGATTGACTTTGAGCCAGGTCTCTCTCTCTGGCTGAGTGGCCTGGGAGCTCGTTTTAGCTTAAGAATTTAAATGAAATGCAGAATGATCACTTCTTATCTTTCATCAAAGTTAAAACCAGCTGTTCTTATATAGTATATATATTTTACCAACTCTACATAGGAACTACAGTAGCTGTATCTGTAACTATCTAGACACCTGCAGCATATTGAAAATTATGCATTGGTTTTTGTTTGTGCAAAATCAGCCTGAACACAAACCAATATACAGAATGCAAATACATTTATCCAAAACAATAAATGTACTGCATTAATCTCTCAACATTGCTGATATCTTTGCACACTGCTTATGTAGAGCAGTATTTTGCTCTACATTTAACACATTTAACAGAACAGAAGTAAATTAATAACAGTGAAACTTTTCAGCTGATAAATGTCTAAAGCCACCAATGACACTGCCTGGAGGAGTTACAAGAGAATTGACATCACTGTTTCAGCTCAGTTTTTCCACTAGCTAACAGAAAAACGCTGTGGTGGATTTGATGGCCTAACTTCAAAGCGCCTGACAGACACACGTCTCATAACAGGAAAACTACTAAAGATGGTTAAACAAAGGATGTGCTAAAACTTACCAACACTACTACCTACTTGTAAGCACTAAGCCCCTTTCATAAACTAAATCAAATGCAGTGTAGATGTTATTGTTGTGTTTTCTTATTTTTTTTCTTCTATAAGCTATTATTCTGTAGTGTTCTTCTTATTTGTATGCATCTACAATTGGAGGAATTGATTTTAGCGCTGTCTTTGTTTTTTTTTCTTCCTTATGTATTTTCCCAGTGTTGTTCTTCTAATCATTCCCACCATGGTGGAGGCAATATGTGTGTTAATTTATGGTATTGGGATATTGTAATGTTGTACCTACACAGTGTGTCAACAAAAAGTTGGAGAACAAAAGATGACAGTAAATTACTAGTTAGCAATCGACTGACTAAGGTTTTTGGGGACCCTCTAAGACCTTCTATAAGCACAGGTTTTAAATATGTTTTAAGACAAATGAACCGCTCTAATACAAACAAATATACAGTATGTCTGCAGTTGTTTTATGTAACAGTATTTTCTGACATTTCCTTCTACCAGTACCACCCCCTGATATTTGTAGGGAAAATCACAATAACCAGAAGATATTATTGTGATATTAATATAAGGTATATCAACTGGACCTGTCAATTCCAGCTGGCAATATTATGGAGCAAAATTCTGGGAGAAATCTGTCTTAATGTCAATTCCAGCTGGCAATATTATGGAGCAAAATTCTGGGAGAAATCTGTCTTAATTAACTGATTAATTAAATTAATAGTTTGTTAGTTCAGACAACAAAATTGTTGATTATAATTCACAACATTAAAAAAAAAAAAAAAAAGAAGAAGAAAAATACCTATGCTCCGTTGCTATCCCTGAAACCCTGAACATTGAATTAGATTGAGAAATACTTATGGTTTATACCTACTATAAGTGTGTGTGTACATGTAAGGGCAACACTTACTGATCAAGGGCCTTATAGTAGAGATCCAGGTCTTTAATGACCAGCTCTGTGGTCCTCATTGTGATCATCTTGTTTTTGTAGCGCTCATCAGCTTTCTCATATTGATCTTCTCGCAGCTCTTTTCTGCAAGCAGTCAATTCAAAGAGCGAGTTCAATTCAAGAAAAAAAGCATATAATACATATAAAGCAGGATTCATCAATAGCACTGAATACTAAAGTAGCCAAAGGGCTGGACAGAAACTAGCGAAACCTGTGTTTCCATTGCTCAATCATTAAGTGAAGAAAATGTTAACAGGAAATCATTTATTTTCTCAGCACTAAAGGTGCACTGACATAGGTCAGCCTTAGATACTACATCGGTATAATAATGAACATCTCAGCTGAATTCAGTTAGGCTCTGTACTGCGTAAACCCAACGATAGATCTGCGTCTCTCACCTGTAATGCAGTATCTCCTCCTCAAAGCCTTTCTGACGACCCAGTGCAATACTGCGGTTCTTCTTCAAGTCTTCCAACTTGCGTTCTGCTTCACGTCTTTCTCTGGACAACCACAGAGAGCGGCAAGGTGAAAACATTGTGGCTAACTTCTACCCTTTACACATTCAAGTGTGACACTGCAGAGCCGGTAAGAGATTGGAGCTGTCTTGAACAGTAAGCTTCTGTGCAGCTTGGTTCCCTTTTATCGTTCTAATTTACTGATCTTACAGATGATTGATAACTGTGTAGCGCTCTTACTGGCGTAGCTGCATAACTTGCATGTTGCCCATGTCTTTCATAAGAGCCTCGCGTTTAGTCACAACCTCCTTCAACTCCTCAACACGCTTCCTCAAGGTCAGGTTGTCCTGTAACCAGCGCTCCTGGACCTAAAAAATGTAAACAAGTGAAAAACGTATTAACTACAAACAAAAGTGTTTTGCAACTACAGGGCTGTGTCCCTACAGGTTTCCTCAGTGCACAACTTGCATGTATACTGTGATGTGACTAAATAGCCAAGGAAAACGTGGGTTACAAAGTAATAACAGTGGACGAGATGGGTAGGTGTTCAGGGTCAACACTTCGTTTAAAAAGTAGGAGAAAAGAGACAGAAAGACGAGAATGAATACAATAATGACCCGGGTGGCTGTACCTTTTGAGTGTCTATGTCCTGGCGGATGTTTCCCATCTCCTTGCTGATCTTATCTTTATTCTTCTCAGCCTCATGGAGCTGAGTGTTGGTTTCCTGAAGCTCAGACTCTTTTTGCTTCAACAACAACAGACAATGTCAATAAAGTTGTTCAATACTTTCAATTAATAACAATGAATAATACAACAAAATTACATCCTAAAGCTGATGTTGCAGAGTGAATGGAGACAGCATTTGGTTACCTTTTATGATAACCATATGTATGTAATGTCCATCTCAAAACGGACCATGGAGGAATCAGAAACATGGATGTAAGTAGTATGATAATAGCGAACATGTTACCTCTTTGTATTTGTCTTTGCCGTCATCAATGTATTTGGTGATGTCTCTTTCCAAGGTGGTGATCGCCTTCACTCTCTCTTTGATGGCATTGATCTGTCAGTGACAAGTGTTGGAATAGTGACTAGATTAAGATTAATCATATGTAGCAGAAGAAGTTCAAAACTGCTTTTAGCCCATCCTTACCCATTCTTGTGTTGCTTAATTTGTGACTTGGTTGACATTATATTAGTTACGTTTTTTAACTATGGAGCCACAGAAGTAGGTTTTTTTTGTTTTTATAACTGTCTAGGCTTTTTAATAAAATGCTGACTCACTGTTGAATATTAATGTTTCACTATTAAATATATCCAGTGGTTATATGTAAGAGAAAAGAACAGGAAGCACAAAAATCTTCAGCCGCTCCTGTTCAAGCAAAAATAGAGAGCAACACCAAAAGAGAAGATAACAAGAAGAGGAGGATAAAATCTACCATGTCAAGTCAAATGTGAGTGAAACAATGGTTTGTTGCTGAATTTGTGCCGAGTTTTCAGTACAGAGAAAGAGAGACAAAAGTGAGAATGTGTCCACCTTCTCCTGCCCCTCTTCCTGCCTCTGCCTCTTGCGCTCCATCAGCTCCTGCTTCTCCTGTTGCAGCTTCTCCAGAGCAGCAGACAAAGGGGACAGCTGTTCCTTTGCTTCCTGGTTGGACACGAAGTGAGAGGAATATAGACAACGTGGCATATTTATAGAGCAGACTTTCATTTTTTACCATACACCTAGGAAAAAAAGAAATGAAGGCAAACAAATAACATGTCAAATAGAAACAGACAAATTAAAAGTAACGTCAAACGTGCACTCCACAGGATTATTTTTGTGTACATATACATGGCAGTAAAACTAACAGAGGTATAAGTGAATTAATGCAGGGTGTGCACAGTGAAAATATACCAAAATGATACTGCATGTATATAAGGAAATACGTTTGTGTATGGAACAGAAATGTGCAAATATGATATGCAAAATGTCCATTGCGTGTCATTAACAAGTCAAGCAGGTGAACTTGAAAACATGAAAAATGTAAACACTATAGATAATCTTGTGCCCTACATATTTTTGTGTGGACAGCTACAGTAATTCACAGGTGTCTCTATATCAGCATCTTTCAAGAAGCTTACATAAACAAAAACAATAAAAATGTACCCTGATGTCCCTGGTTAAGGCCTGTATTTCAGTGGTGAACTCGGCACACTGCTCCTCCAGCTGCTGTTGCTTCTGCATATCACTGCTCAGCTGTAGTTTCTCTGCTCTAGTCTCATTCACAGCACTTTTCAGCATCTGAATCTGATCCTGCTGGTCCTGGATCAGCTTACGCTTCAGCTCCATCTTGCTGGCAGCTGCAAGGACACAAAACGTTACAAACAGGCAAAGACAACAACAAAAAAATCTTACAATTGCTTCAACCCCATTCCCTCTTCCACCTGACTCCTGATGTGAAGTCAACACTGCACAAAGTGCAGCTGTGCATAAACAGCTGGGGACCAACAAGTGATCTTTAGTGTAGATGTTTTCCAAAGCATACCATAGGTTGTTAGAGTAATTGTGGCTTTAATTATGGAAGCACCTGCATGGCAAAAAAACAGTGATGGTGGCTTAGAAGGTTGGAAAAACACAAATCCTCCAATTCTGAACCTATTGTCTACAAAATGTTCAGTGTAGTTTGTCTTTAAGATGAATAAAGTCCTATTACTCCACATCGTTGAGATATTTAGGCTATTTTTGAAGCAAGACTTATACTAATTGCAGTGAATATAAGTTGCAGTCTAATACTAATAATGAAGGTTATAACGTTAAGTTTTTGTTGAAACTTTTTTAGAGAGGTGTTGATTCAACTGTCATGAAGGTCGGATTTATTGCAGGACTGTTGTATTAGAAGACTGCATTCGTTTTAGCTAGATGCACCTAATAAACTGGCAACTGAGTGTGATACGTAACACTTTGTAGCTAAAGCCAAAAACAAGGATGTTGCTTAACTGGACAGCATTGCTCTTTCCAGAGAAGATGTTACATTTGCAGAATGAAGACCATGAAAACTATAAAAGGAAGACCATTGAGCTCTCCGAGTGCTAGCAAGTATGAGTAAGTCTTTATGTTATATATATCAGTGTAAGCTTGTATCATGTGTTATTTAGTGAACAATGAAGCAAGTGGAATTTTAAAAAAGTGTATTAACTTAAATGGAAACCAACAATTCATCAAGGGGCTTATATGTGATTTGAATCATCAAATGTTGGGGGGAAGCTATATTGAGATCATGAATTTTTTCATCCTTTTAATTAATATAAATTTTAAAGGTAATCTTTTCTTTTTATGTAATGCCTGTTAATCTTAGTAGAGAATACATTACTCCTGAAATGCTGCTGGACAAATAAGAGTTTATCACAGATATTACTTTTGATTTACAATAGTTGGCTTTATTTGCCCTGGTATTTGCCTAAGCATGTGTATCAGTGTAATACCATAACACTGGTGGCAAAACTGCAACATAAAACCCAGACTGTGGGCCTATGAGGTCATCTTACTGGTGTCTAGCTTGTGCTGGGTTTCTTGTTTCTCCTGACTGACTTGCTGAATGGTTCTGGTCAGGTCTACTCCCTGGAGTTTGGCTGCATGCTGAGCTATTTTCCTCTCCACCTCTTTAAGGTCCATCTGGAAAGAAAGACAGGTGAAGAAAGCTGTCTTACAGCAATGTTTCTTAATCACCAAGATTTCTCAGTGTCACAACTCAAATGCCAATATTATCACTTTTCTTGTTCAATGCTACTGTTATTTGCATCTTTAATATCAGGAAAATAGAGAAAATGAAAAGAGAAAAAAAGTCTCATAGGTTACATTTGGAGGATGAGGGAACATACTAGGGTGAAAAGATTAAAAGTGAAAGAAAGAGTAAAGTGGACAGGGTGGAAAGAGACGTAGGTGGTCAAAAAGAGTGAGACAGACAGGAGGATGGTACCAGGTATCTGTCCATGAGAGATATGTCCTGCAGGCAGGCCTTGGCTGTTTCCTCCTTTGACATCAGGGTACCAAGCAGAGTCTCCTGCTCCTCCACATCGCCCTTCAGCCTCTCGATTTCCCTGTTCACAGTCTGCAGGCGGTTTCTCAATTCAGGCAACTCCTTTTCCTGAAACTGTATGATGGACTGCCTGGGAGGAATGAAAGAGAATAGAAATATACTTTGAGCGGAGAAGAAAGGTGTATGTTACATTTATTTAGATACTGCTATCGAACATTCTCTCTTCTTTGACACGCTGCTGTTATTCAGCAAACAGTTTTCTTTTCTCTGAGGCCTCCTGTGGATAGATGAAAATTTCAACACACCCAGTTATTTTGAGAATTATCTAGATTTGATGTCCTGTGGGTACACCTAAAACACTGAGTAATTTTCATATTAATTGCCATCTTTTATCTAGCAAAATAAAAAAGGTAAAAAGGCAAAGAGAACGCCTAATCAATGACCTATTAACTAAGACACTTAGTCTAAGACACAGTCTAAGTCTGTTTGGATACGTCTCCACTGAATTAGTACATGGAAATCAGTCCTATTTGAAGATTTCAAGCACACAAACTACAAGAGGGCCTCCTATCCACACTCACAGTCAATGGATTTTATATAACATTTCTTCTGTCATTATGTCGGTAGTATTCCAGTAATGCCCCCCTCGATTTTGTATTATTTAAAAAAAAAAAAAAAAAGAGTAGTAAATGCAATTCTTTAAGCTATTACGTTCACTCTTAACCTTGGAAATGACAGTTAAAAATAATCTTATAAAAAGGTCCTCCCACTTGCTGATGACAGCCACAAGACAAGGCTCTGGAAAAACCACATGGATCTTGGGATAAGAATTTTTTGTGAAAAAATGTATGTCTAACTTGAGCTTACTACAGATACCCTCTGAACCACAAGGTGGGTGTTTACTTGAGTACACCATAGCCCATAGCATTTTTGGGGAGGTCTATCAATTAAATATGTATTTATGCTTTGTACTTTGCATATTTGTTTCTTCTGAATTAGCTTTCCTCTGCAATTTCAATAGGTTGTTGAAAGGTTAAATATAAAAAGTTCTTTTTAAAAAAATAAAGGGAATGGCTGCTGGGTCACTACACTCTCAACTGTGTGGTTCTGATCAGGTCATGAAAAGTCAGTGGAAAGAACCAGAGATAAAATCCCAATCATATGAGATTCTAGCACCATCTAGTGGGGTATAAGTCATAAAACCGGCACTCTACTCTTTTTAACAAGCAAATGAGAAAAAGGACAAGAAGTTAATTTTTATACTCTTAATCTAAAAACACAAACCAACTGAATGATACAATGATTTGTACAGCACACAGTTAATTGTACACACTCAGATACTTCATTTAGGTTATGAAACAAGTTATGGAAAACTATCAAAATAAATTCTGATTTGTCCAAACAGCAGTAGCAGACATATTGATGAATTCTATATTTGTCCTTCTTGTTTTTTTTCATGGTCATTTATTTATTTTCATGAATAAAATTCAGTACAACAATCTTGTGGCACACAGCCCCAGTGGGCTGGAGAAAACTCATCCTCCTTTCTCTACATGGCATACTGCTTGAATGAACACAGAACTATCTATTTTTAGTGCAACAAGCAAGTCTACAGTCTGTTGTGTGCTAAGATTGGGGAATCAGGGATTTGTTGGACTATTTTAATCTACCGTTTTAAATGGTCTTGATCATGGGTAATTCATATAACCTAGTACAAGACTCAAAGAGGGAACGATAACCACTAATAAAGATGATGCTCAAACTGATTTAAAATGTGTTTATGGACACAACACAAGGTAAACCTAAACACACCCGACATGTCCAAGCCTTCCTAAGAGTGTGCTGGTTTTATCTTATGTTATAAATAATGCCACTGCTTCTTTGTGGTAGTGCCAACCTGATACCTGTTCATCATATTTTGGTCTGAGGCGTTCAAGAGTGTAAGAGTGAAAGGCCAAAGATGGAATAAAAAGCCTGCAGTCATAGAGATAGACATGAGACATATAAAATAAGAATATTGAAAGTACATTTAATTTTTTGATATTTCCCAACAGTCCAGTACACTTTTACACAATCTCTGTCTTTCCACAGCCAACTTTCTCCATACCTGACAGGTCTGAGAGCCATCATGTCATCCTTCTTCCTCTCCTTCCTCTTCAGGTCCTGCTCTGTGTTTTTCAGCTTGTCTGGCACCAGCCGTAGTTTGGACTGCATGTCACTGATAACATCCTGCAGATCAGACTCTGAGGGGAACGTCCGCTGGCACACAGGGCAGCAGGGCTCTCTTTCCTCTGTCAGCTGGCTGATGAACTGGGTGTACACTGCTGTGGCTCCAGCTAGCATGGCTATAAAAACACAAGGTGGAGGAAGAGCGAACACATTCATGACTTTACTATAAGGTTAAAATGAGCACATACATGACTGCTACTTGACCTGTGTCTGTTACACAGCACAGTAATCAGCTCCTTGGTTGTTTTACTCCAACATGCTACCAATACTGAAACTAGATACAAAAGAAGGCCATTACAAAGTTTAAATGGGATTCTGGCAATGTCTGCACTGTAATGTCAGGTGTACGGTCACATAAATGTACCTGACATCAAATGGCAAGCATTGCATTGTAGAGTTCATGCTATGGACACTAAATTTTTTATTCCATTGTGGGAATTTTTGTGGGCACTACATAGTGCATAAATCTCACACTTAAAATTTAGACACTCAAATAAAATAGTGGTGAATATTGTACACAAGGTAGCATTTAGGGAGTGATACTGAGAGAGCCACGGACTTCTGGAGGTGCTTAAATACAAAGTTTAGCCTGTGACACAGTGATGGTTTTAATTATATTCATCCCATAATGAGTTTAGGCACATAGGAGGGTAACACTAAACTCTCAAATCAAGGCAGCAACAATGTGCAGATTCTGGATATATCTCGACAGAGTGGTGCATATAGGGGTGCCTGGCCTTACTTGGCTGATTCGTTATTTTTTATTTTTTTTGTTACACTTGTCATCAAATGTCGTCTGCAGGTCTAGACTACTATTACTGTCTACGCCAAGAAGTTCCTTCTAATTTCTATTTGGGAACATTCACCTCTTTGTTTGGAGACCTTCTCCAGATCTTCTTGTAGTTTGCTCAGGTCCTGCTCCAGATCCTGACTGCCGCACACATTGAAGAACTTCTCTTCGTCACTGGCTAGCTGCTGCTCCTTCTTCCGTACCTCAGCAGCAATGTGACTTTTATTCTGCTCACTTGATGCCAGGTCCTTACTGAGAATTTTGAAAATCATGACATAATACTAGGGAATGCCACAGATTTTTTTTTTTTTTTTTCACATTTTCTTTTATCATGTGCGAGTTTTAATGTAAATAAATCTTACTAACTTAAGTTTGGCAAGTCTGTCCCTGGTACTGTTGATTTCCTTAGACTTGGCATAAATCCAGTCCTCCAGCTCTCTCTTGTTGGGAAAGTGGCCTAGCAATGAGACCAGATCCTCGCTGTGACGAGACTTGATCTTACGTACCTGCTCCTCCTTCTCCGCCTGGAGGAACGAAAGAGGAAAGATGAGAGGAGAGCCGACAGAGAAAGGAAAGACAACAGGAACAGGTAAGGAAGATGGGGAAAGATAAAGAGGGGAAGACGAAAAGCAGAGAGAGGAGCACACAGGGTTAAGTTACCACCAGCAAGGCTCGCTCAGTTTTAATTAGAGGGGGAAAGACAGATAGACCGAGGAATAAATTGTATAGTAATGTGTGTTTCAAATTTTTTTGTAGCATTTTCAGTGTGACATGGTCAAGTCTGACTCCAAAGAGGGGGAGCATGTTCAACACCAGCTGCCTTCCAGTGAACATAGGTTACACATTACCTTGTCTCTTTTCAGCATGTCCATCTGCGTGCGTGCGGTGGTGTGTGTGTTGAGCATCTCCATCTCTTTATCGAGCTGTCTCCGTGTGTGGTCAAGTTCAGCCTTTTCTCTCTGGAGCTCCACAACCTCTGCCTTCAGCTCCTCCACGTTGGAGCTCTGCACTGCACTCTGCAGCTCACGCTCCTGAAGAGGAAAACACACACACACACACACACACACACACACACACACACACACACACACACACACACACACACAGTAGTGCTATCAAAACACATGGCACATAAGGATAAAAGGGAACTGTATGTTATGTTTGAGTTGTATTTTACAATGAATTCAGTGGTTTTGTATGAATCTTGCGAGAAATACTTCCTGTAAAAAAATACAGAAAATATAGACAAGGGGAAAAAAATTCATACAAATAAGCTTTCCTTAATGCTCCCAGAAAGAAATGCATGTAACAAACTGACACTCATGTTCACATCCATACAGCTGATGCTTAATACAGTATTTTAGAAAGTTAGACAGAAGGAGAGGGGAGAGTGAGTTCAAGAAAAACATAAACCTAAACAAAACAACAGACAAGCAAACATGCTGTTAGACTCACCTACAACCTGTTAAAATTAACACCACCTAAGAAAACCTTATCATAGCCATTGTGTGTATACTCACCACTTTAGCCAGTTCATTCTCCAGTTCTTGCAGTCGGCTAGACGAACCCTCCAGCCTCTGCAGCTCTGCCCTGACGTTCCTCAGTTCTTGCTGCTTCTTCCCCTGGAGGTCTCTCTTCAACTCCACGGTTCTCTCCAGGCCAGTTTTCTTATCCCTCATTTCATCAATGGACTGCTGCTTCTGCTGCTCCTTTTCCTGCAGGTCTGCCTGAGTGGACAGATTAATAAGAGGATGAATCAGGCATTACGATCATGAATAGCACATTTATTCGTGATCTGAATGTTACTGAAAGTCTTTCTTTTGAAATTTAAGAAAAAATGTAAAATAAGACAGCTGCTGACTAGCATTAAATACCAGGGCTGCAAAAATAATAAAGGATATGCTAAATCTATTGTGATTTTATCTTACTATTGTTATTTAATAATTATTAACAATTTAATTAGCAACTATTAAATTATAATAATAATGCAATCATTATTTGAGAATTAGTATGTCAAAACTACAATATGATTAAGATGGTTAGAATATGACTTTCCAGCTGGTTATAATTTGAGAAATATTGCGATACAGAAAGCGAAAAATGTTGCTGTAAAACTGCAATAAAATAATTTTGGTATATTACACATTTCAGCAGTATTGCAGAAGAGAGGTGAATGAATGGCCCATTAATGACTTAAAAAAATAATGACTTGAAAGAACACATCCAGGAACTCTAGGTTACTGGATCGTGATCAAGCAATCATCATTCATATAATGAGAGCACATCTTCATGCAGCAGCTATCAATCTGGATAGACAAACCCAGTTTCCAACATTCTAGTATATTACATATGTACATTTTAAAGCTCTGACTATCAATATTTTTGTTTAGATTTTGGGGTCAAAACAAATGCTTCCTACTGTGGTATTTAATTTATTCTTACTGATCTTCAAAATATCAAACTGAATCAGTCCTGACACAGAAAAAGGCCACATCATGTCTGTGGTATAAAATCTTATCAGCATAAGGAAAAGAAGTGCTGGGACTTTTTTGTTTCAGAAATCAAACAGAGCATTTCTTACCATAACCTGACTGACGGTCTCTTTTTCCTGCTCCAGTCTCTGGGTGACATGACGATGAAAGCTCTCAAGCTGAAGACTGGTGAAAGGCGGTCGGTCGTAACCCTCCATCTCCAGATAGGATGACAGAGAGCGAACCTGAGAAAGAGATACGGAAGTAGTTATATCAAACAACATGAAAAATGTATATATTCATTATTTTGTAATAATAATTTTCTGTAAAAAAAAAAAAAGTTTTTATTATTATTTTATCTTTAGGTACAGTCCATGCACTGAATTAAAACAATGGCACTCTTCTTACATTTTGTAAGTAATTTTTGTTGTTTCTTTATATATGTAACAATACCTAGTCTTTAGCATAGTTACTGTAGTTCAATTTTTCTGTCTCACCTGAGTGTCGCGGTCCTTGATGTTTTGAGTGTGGCGGTCAGCCTCCAGCTGTAGACGACCTGGGAAAAGAGAGGGGGACAGCAGCAAATTTAGTCTTCAAGAAATATCTCTCTTTATCCACCTGTCTTGTCCAGCCTTCATTTTATCTATCACAATTTTTTTTTCTTGAAGGAACAGCATCCAAGGTTGGAGTATTTCAAGTCCTTCCAGGACTTGTTTCTAGGATTGATTCTGATATTCTGCCTGTGCACTCAAGGATGTATGCTATCAAAAATGCTGCAACATAAAGAGATCAAGAATAGAATATTTTCAATTATACATATGGGTAGAAGGTGTGCTTTAAAATTCAGGCAAAATTTTAAAAAGTTGACTAGTTACCCTGGTACATAGACTGGTACGTGTGCAGGTGTGTGTACCTTGTTCTACCAGGAGATCAGCCTTGACTCTGTTGAGTCTCTGACACTCCCGACCAGCTCTCTCCAGCTCCTTCTGGCAGTCTGTCAGCCTCCGCTCCTTCTCCCTCACCGTCCTCTGGTGGTTCTGGTAAACGTCCTGCAGCTGCTCGTCTGAACCCTGGAACACCTGCCGCATACACAATTCACTGGCTTAGTGGCTCTGAAGCTCAGTACAGCTTAAGTCCGTGCCACACCGCTGACCTGAGCAGTGCGTGGCGGAACCTCTTGCTTTTCATTTCGGCCCCCATGTTAACAGGTTAGAGCAGCCACACAGCCCATGTGAGATGCGCGTCTGCAGCGCGGCTCATCTAGAGATTCGGCGTCTCGCCTATATTTTCCGTGTGATGCGCGCGGTTCTCAGCAGAAATACACAGTGAAAATGATCTGTTGATAGTGATATTGACATTAAACCCGCAACAGTACACCTTTCAATTTCAATATCTGTAGAACATGTCACAGATGTAAAAAAATAAATAAAAATTAATAATAATCCCCCAAAAATTCTTTAACTTTCCAGTTACAACTGAGTACAAGCATCTTAACCTTTTTCTGTCTAAGCTAAATATAAATTAAACTCTACCTATAGTCTACCTAGAGTCTGACTCACAGGAAGCAGGCTGGCGGTATAAGCCTACCAATGGTCAATAAAGCTGATGCTTTCCCTCTCTCAAATAAAAACAAACACTCTTCAAACACAGACACAAACACAACTGAGAAGCACCGAACAGATGGAAGGAAGAAATTCCTGGCTCCTGTAAGGCAGAGGAGCAGAAACATCCAGCAGTCATAAAAGACATTCATATCAATACAGGCCAGTGATGAACTGGCTTGTCATTACAGAATTACAACAACCACATTCACCATCTGCAGTCTTTCTATTAGTTTCCCATTTAGGTTAATGATACTTCATACAAAGTGGAGTCTGGGGTATTATTAAGCAGGTGTTTAGCTAAATAAACCCTCAGACAGAGAGACAAATAGGGGGACCTGCTGTGTTTTCCTATTTTTAACCTCATCATCTTTGTTCATGCATTTCATTTTCTATCTCGTTCTTTTTTTAATACATCCTGGATAACTTTGAAATTATCTTTCAAGCCCCTTGTCAGGTT
Organism: Maccullochella peelii; assembly: GCA_002120245.1. Classification (NCBI taxonomy): domain Eukaryota; kingdom Metazoa; phylum Chordata; class Actinopteri; order Centrarchiformes; family Percichthyidae; genus Maccullochella; species Maccullochella peelii. The sequence continues at coordinate 3,741 of LKNJ01004096.1, read as the reverse complement.
TCCCAAAATATTTTAGCCAATGTGTTGCCTCCACAATTAGCAGTATCTGTGAGCAGTGATTTTGGTGCAGGAACCAGTGTTTCCTTCCTTCATTTTGGTTTCTCAATCCTATTCAAGCTCTCCACCAAATGATTAATTTTCATTTTTTTCATCATAAAAATAAAGAACTCGTGTTTGTTTACATGTGTATATATTGCATATTTTTTATTTTACCTTTTCCATTGTTTCCTCCAGCTCCTTGTTGTCCTCCTCCATCTGTTTTTTCCTGCTGTCTAAAGCCTTGATGTCGTTGTCCAGCTTCATCACTTTGCCCAGTTTCATGTCAATATCTGTCAGTCGATTCTGAAAATTATCATAAAAGTTTGTTCATAACATAAGAGGAACCACTGTTATACTTCATACATGCCTACACCTGTAAACACACAGTAGGCCTCCAGGGCTTACAGAATGCAAACATGGTTTTAAACAGCTTAACCTCTGTCTATTGTCAGAAAAATGAATAACATTCCCTTATTAGCTGCTGGGCTCTCCAGTTCACCAAATGCCAATGTTTTTTGTTTTTTTCCAGAGTGATACCAATATCTAGTGCTGAAACGTGTACTTGATTAATTGATGAGTTGATTGACTGTTGATTACAATTTGTGTAACTAATTGTTATAGTCAAACATCTAAAATTCTTGTTAGGTCAAATACAATATATTTGCTGTAAATGAAAACATTAACTTTTATCTGTGTCACATCATTGACTTGTGATGGGGATCTACCATTATTTTTGACATTCAATAGTGCATTAATCAATTAATCAAAAAAATAGTGAAAATGACAGTTATAGCTCTATCTATTTTTTTGACATATCAATATGCTTCGGTGTAAGAATCTTCTTAAAAACAAAAGTCCAAAACACCTGGCCTTTTTTGTCAAACATGCCCATCTATCCAGTCATTTTAAGCAAGTGACATGATTGACAGTCTACTATTAATTACTGTGTTAGCAGTGAAATCATTAGATAAACCAGTGGTTTATTGATTTATCAATACATCCCTCAACGCGTTTCATACAAAGAAACAATGCTTACATTGCTTTACATAAAATTCCAGAGAATGTGTAATCTCACAATGATAAAAAGATCTGGGCATATACATGTAAAACAAAATTAGCTGCTATGTCAAAGCATTCATTTCAAACTAATATTACAATGCTAGAAAGTTTAATAAATCAAATTTGCATTTGAGAACAGAACTATCTGAGAAATATCTCACCTACACCATCATCCGTTGACTTTGTCTTTAAACATGTATATCAACATGCACACAAACATACCAACCTCCAGTGGATCAATCTGGTTCTCTATCTGCTGAATGTTGTTTTTAGAGGCCATCAGCTGAGCCTCCTTGGTGGCCACAGTCTCTCTAATCTGCTGGGCTTTCTCCTTGTTCTGCTTCAGGTAGCGCAGCTCCACCTGACACTCTTTGACTATGTGACTCTGTTTGAGACGCAGCTGACGCATCGTCTCCAGAGCTTTGATATACCTGGGAGAAACACAAGGAGACAGTAATACAGAGTGTCTCTTCTAATGGCAATATCTGAATGGGATACACAGGTTAATATTTTTACTTAGGTACATGTTTGCTTTTGATTCATTTCAGGTAATGTGATGCTTCAGCATACAAAAAAATAGACAAACATGTACGATTGAGTTGGCTTTACTTGGTTGCAGCGAAGATGGAGTCAAACTTGTCTTTGAGTGCTTTGCCCTCACTAAGTGGCCAGTTAGACTCTTCTTGATGACAAAAGATGACATGATTCAGCACAGGCTTCGACACACCCAGTGAAGAAACCATCTCCCGATCCAGTTCACCACACTTTGATGACAAGCTCACCTTCTCACCGTCTCTGGATGAATGATGATGAAGGTCACATGTAAAGAAAGGGGTCATGTAACATAAATATCAGTTCAGAAAAAGAGATTTTTTTTCAATATTAAACAAAAGATTTGTAAAGAAAATTGAGACTGCAGCTTACTTTATTCTGGTAATGACCTGCTCCAAACTTTTGAAGGAGTAGTTCTTTGCCTTCTGAGTGCAGGACATGGAGCGATGGATGGTCACTTTGTCTCCGTTCACGTCTGTGAATAAGAGTCGAATCTGTGCTCGCACGTCTGTCTCATGGGCATCCTGGAATTCACACAGCATGAATTTACTTTAAGATAGCCTCAGTACGCCTCATCTGACAGGGAATATGCTATGGTTCCACACAGATCTTAAACAAGAAAATTATTATTTTTGTGAAAATATAGAGGTTAAGTATGACTACAAAATAACTTAAATATCATAATTGGATAAATCTCATGACAGAATTTGTAGTATATGAATTTCTCACATACCGATAAAGAGTTTCAGCACAGGTATAGAGGAGTACGTTCATTGTTAAGTGACTTAAATTTGCCTTTTGATGCACGTTGCACCTCTGACAAGAACTGCTTTAAATGTTTTCTTTTATTAGGTCAAGATTACAATAATAAGGCCAATACAAACATACAAATGAGCTTGTTGTGATGGTAAAGCCATCACAAATTGGTGCAGATCCATCCAATAAGTTGTAAACAGTCTTATAAGTCAATAATTTTAAGTAAGTATTCTGTCTCTGGCATGAGGACTATCACTGAAATAGTGACATTCATAGACTAATCAGATCCAGTTTAAGAATGTATAATCTGAAATGTTAGTATAGCTGGGTAGATTCAAACAATTTAATTAATAAAATATTTGTTCTTTTTATTATATCATCTTCGGTGTTACTTTAACACATGAGACTGCACAATAGTGTGGGAAACTTGCACATTTTCAAAGTATGAATAGAGCAATTTGGACTGGTAGAAATTGTAACATACCTGCATAACAAGCAGTAAAGTATTGAGGATTATGACATCCCAAAGAAAACATTAATTATAAAGCCAGCGACGGTAACTCACGGATACAAGAGAGGGAGCTCACCTTTGGATCATGAACAAAAGCACTTCCTTTAGATCCAGGGGGAAGTTCTCCTGATGTTGCATACTTAAGGCACTCAATAATAGTCTGAAAACAAAAACAGAAAATGATCATAATGTACAAGAATTAAAACATTAGAGCTGCACTTATCATTTTATCCAACTTTTGCTGTGGCTACTTGCAAAAAAGAAAAAAAGAGAACAAATCATCAGACCAGCTAGCCTAATCCCAATGCATACGTGTCATCTCAAAGGCATACTGTCAACTTTCTTGTTCATTCTCTACAGGTCATGCTTCACAGTCAACCTTTGCTCTCGTCAAAACATGTTCTCATACTGTTTTCCCTGCTCCGTTGGGTCCAACCAGCACAGTCAGGGGATTGAAGAAAGAGATGACTTGTTTGTCTTTATCCTCAATCCCAAAGCTCCTAACCCCAAGGATGCTCATCTTGTCTATCTTAGACATTTTTGCTTTCTGAAAGAGAGAGAGAGAGAGAGAGAGAGGAGAGAAGTAGAACACATGACTTAAATCAACAGCAGTGATGAAAACAGGACAGGTCGTGCCAAAGCATTTCACTGTGGGATCAACTGAAGAATATATCGCAACAGTGGACAAATACTGACTTTTAAAGAAAAAAATGAAAATTCAGCTGCAGCTACACTGAGGAATAGGTTTATCGTGGTATCAGTTGATGTGCTGACTGCTGCATATGGGTTTGAAGTTGCTGTCAGTTTCCACTTTGCAGCTACTA